>ML776655.1:759623-828800 GCA_009831015.1 Picea engelmannii | reverse complement strand
TTTGCTGGGTTTTCTTCCCCTAGAGGGTTTCCCAGGATAAATGTTGTGTCTATTGTGGATGTGTATTTCTCAGTGATCTTGTTCTTATTATGCTCTTATCTTATGAAATGCAAAGAACTATAATAATGGCATAAACATTAAAATTTTTTTATTAATTGGGTTGGTTTTCATTGATGTCAACCCTTGAAGAAATTCTGGTAGCAAATTTCAGTATCACACAGGTTTGGGTAATGGAGCCAAGTTTGTTTGATGGATAATGGTATGATTTTTGATATATTTGTAGGAAAGATGATTCTATATGCAAAGTACATGTCATTCCATTTCCAGTGGTATGTGGAAGGTCACATAACTCCTCACGGTTAGAGAGTTATGGCCATGTGAAGTTGGAGAACCCTCATGAGTCATCTAGAAGCCCCAAAAGGTCAAAGTAGTCAAAGTGGTTGCAACGAAGAAATTATTTAAATAATAAAGTGAAGTGATGAGTGTACTATAAGTCAAAGTGGATACAAAATAAATTATTTAAATCATAAATTTAATGGAGAAATTACTAAGTGGACAAATGGTTAGAAGTGGGTTAGCACTAAAATAAGGAAAGTGGTTTAAGAGATTTTAGAAGGTAAATAATAAACTGAAGTGATGAGTGTACTATAAGCCAAAGTGGATACAAAATAAATTATTTAAATAATAAAGTTAATGGAGAAATTACTAAGTGGACAAGTGGTTAGAAGTGGGTTAACCCTAAAATAAGGAAAGTGGGTTAAGATGGTTAAAAGGTAACCCCTTGAGGAAGCTACATGAAAGTATAAATAAGAGGAAAGGCTCTCTCATTTTAATTACACTTGAGAATATTTAATATATATAAGTGACTAAGGTAACCAAAGGATATATAAGCCAAATTTCAGAGGGAAGGTGAAGTAAAGAAGGTCGAAATTCAAGGGAGGATAAATTCTTTTGATGATGCTTTCTAAGGTATGTTATTTTCAGGTCATCTCACCATTTTCACAATAATTTTTTTTCTAGAATGATTCATATCATGTAATTAGGAGACGGTTGAGGAAAAATATCCAAGTAGCTTTGATAAAAAATTATTCTTGTGGGTCGTTGTACTTTTGGAGTTACACTCCATAGAATATAGGGTTTGTGGCGAGTCCTGAAACTAGTCTAAAACATGTGTTTTGGGTAAACAAGTAATAACTTTTTCATAACAGATACAAATTAAGTAAGAAAAAATGTATTGGTTAGAGTGTAGTCTATATTATTCGTTGTACCATTTTCAAATCGATACAACAAATATTCTGTGCGGGCCACGCTCTACAAGTTCACTCTCTAGAATAAGCCAGAATTCAACAAGGTATACCATTTTTTCTATAACTCATTTTCTGAGAGGTTCCAAGTAGTGAAACCTGGAGGAATTGCATAAAAGACATTGAAGAACATTGTGTACTATTTTTAGATCTTTATTCATTACAGGTACATAGTTATGATTATTTCAGGTTAGGGTTGTTGACTAATCCAAAATTAGTCATGTGAGACTAAAGTAATGTTTTTTGAAAATTCTAGTCTCTTGTTGTTAAAGTTAAGGAAGGTTTGCAGGTATGTCATCATATACAACAGGTCTATTACAAAGTTACAAATAAGATTTTAATGATGAAATTGATGAGGGATTTTGGTTGAGGTACATGTTGGGTACATGGTTGAGAAAAGTAGTTGATGAGTTGGCACATACATGAGGTGTATAGTTGATGATGTTGGTACATCTTGATGAGTCATAGTTTATGTGTATTTGATGCATGATTGGTACATATTTGGTACATGGTTGATGCAATCATTGATGGTACATGTTGAGGTATAGGTTAGTGCATGGTTGATGCACTTGTTTATGGTACATGTTGATTACAGGTTGTTTGGATAGGTTATTGTGATAGGTTATTTGTACAGGTTTGGTGCATGGTTGATGCATTTGTTTATGGTACAGATTGAGTCACATGTTGATGTATGGTACATGTTGGCACAGGTTATTGCTATAAGTTGTTATAGGTTGATTACAGGTTGATTGGTACATGTTAACATCAGTATATCTCACAGTGATAGTGTGACAGTGGTTCCATCATTCTACTTCTACGTCAGGGCGATTGGATGGGGAAAGGACATGTGGTTTTAGCCACCTTCTGGTTGTATCCAGAGAACATAGGGGGTTGTAGCCTACTTCTGGTTGTAGCCAGAATTGGGGAGTTGGAACTTCCCTGAGGTTGTAGCTTGAGAAACTAGGGGGTTGTAGCCAGAGAATTGGGGAGTTGGAGCTTCCTTCAGGTTGTATCCTAAGAAACTAGGGGGTTGGAGCCTCCTTCCAGTTGCAGCTGAAAAACAAAGGAATTTGGTGCTTCTAATGAATTTAATTCTTAAATACATATAAGAAAAAACATTTTGTGGTTTTCTCTCGATTTGGGTTTCCACGTAAAAACACTGGTGTACTATGTATGTGTATGATTGATCATTTGTTCATTGTGTATTTACTGTGAAACTATTGGATGATAATGCTACATTGATATAACACTTGCATTTTGTGGTTAAAAAGGATTATTTATCTATTACTGATTCACCCCCCCTCTCACTAATCCAACATACTAGATCCTCTAGAAACAGGCAAAATAGTTGCAACATTCAACAAAATTGATCTAGAAACACACAAAAAGGCTCAGAGCTCAAATAGAAGGGAGATATTACAATACATATCAATTTATCACTTAGAGGTTTTAGTGGCAGTAGAATCATACATTTAAGCGACTTCATAACGTATTCCAAACAACTTAACTAGACTCATACTTACAATACTTGCTAATACTAGACTATCTCTTGAGTTCAAAACTTTAGGATACCCAAAAATGATCCTTCACACTACTTTTATGTGATTCTAGGTCACCATGCATGATCCATGAGACCCAAAGGAAATTAGTATGGACATACACCCTATTTTTAGACTCTATAACATGGCCGAGACAAAGACAATTATCATAGATGTTATAAATGTTTAAATAGACACCATATCTTTCTTATAGGAAAAATATTTTCTAGTGGGACCTATGCAATGGCATGGGAACTTGCACATGGCCCATGAGACAAATGAAAATGTTATGGCCTAAAACTATGTCTTTTTTCCTTGGTAAAATTTTGTAGTGAAAACATCAAAATGGAAACCATATCCCAATGTTGTGGTGGTCTAGGCACTTATACATGGCCAATGATACATAAAGGCAAATGTTATGGCCTAATATTAGGTATTTTGTCCTTGGTAATTAGTTAAATTTAAAACCTCTAAATGATAACTATATCCCATTTATTTATTGGTCTAGAACCTGCACATGGTCCATGAGATATAAAGGAAAATGTTATATCCCAATACCCCATATCTAATGCATAGAACATGAAACGAACCTAGAAAACCATATTTGGTACAATAGTCCTTGAAATGGTGGCCACATATCACTCACATGCTAAAGGTTCCCTATCTAGGGCATGTGTGGTGGTATATGTAATCACACATGGCCCACGAGTCCTTATGGAAATTTGTATGGCCTTATATCATGATGTTTGTCCCTAGACCATTCCTTAGACCATGATAATTATCTGTAGTGTTGCAAATGTATTTGAAATGGTCATTGTATCATACATGCCATGTGTGATTTCCATATTTAGAGGAAGATAAGTATGGATCACTTGTACACAAAGAAAATATAGACAAAATAACAGATCTTCATTTATAGAAAGGTTATGTCATAAACTACAAAAGTTCTAAGTCAAACTCAAAATTTGATATACCTGGGTAGTCTCATTTAAACCATCAATTTCAGAAAGCATGTGTAAAACAATAAAATATGGATCATGAAACAATTCGTAACATAGACATGTATGCCTTCCACCCTTTATATGAGTGGTGATCCATACAGGTCAACAATTGTGTTGATTTTCATGTTTTGACAATATGGCTCCAAACTTTCCCAGATGGAACAACAAATAGTGATATGTCAGTTGTCCAGTCGAGAAAATTTACTCTCTGCACCAAGATGCACCTCTGTCTCAGGCTCCTGTAAGTGACAAAGTTGGAGCCTACCCGAAACTAAACTCAGGGAGATCCAGAGTGCATGCATTTAAGTACATAATCCATATTTGAAAAGAAAAATACTAAGTGCAGAGACAGAAAAAGTAACATAAAAAATGTTGATATAAATTTTATTGATAGAAACAACTGCAATTGTAGAAAGGCATGTTGTCAAATTATGGATTTAGGCTAATTAACAACATATGGATTATTATTAATTTTGTATTTGGTCTAGTGACAAGTTGAAGTTCTTGGGATGATGATGACCTAGGTTGAAAACCTAGAGGAGGTAATCCCAGTACCAATACAAAGTTGTGTATCCTCTCTCTGTACTAGATATGGATATTTGCACCCTCTCTGGCATGATCTGTACAACGAATTTATTGATGTATAGATTGTGCCTCCTTGTTTATGAAAATGGCCAATGGGAGGAAAGAGACTATAAATAATGTGTTTTTGTGTTGCAAATGTAGATTCCCATGGTTTGTTTCCTCGATATGTCAATGTTATAGGAATGTGAATCCCTAGATCAAAAGTGTTGTTGTGGTGAAGAATATGGTTACTCCAAATTATCATGATGCACCCATCACTGGGATGAGAAGCTGATGTGTTCCATATTTGCATGTAAGAAGTTAGGAGGTGTCAGGTTGATGTGCCTATTGTGTGATAGTTGTTGTTGATAAACTATAAAATAGTGTGAGGGAAAAATAAGAAGTATACTAGAATTGAAGTACTTAAGAACAAGTACCTATTTTCGATATCTGATCCAAAGTTAGAGGTAGAGGTTGGTGCATACTTAAATAAACTACTGTACAATTTTACAATGAGATTGATGAAACTACAACCACCTATGAATCCATATTTGGGTAGGTTTGGAAGTAGACACTGAGGTTATGTATCTATGAATCCAAAACATCTCTATGCATGTAGCCACCATACTTAGCTAATGATATTATGGTGTATAGATGGAAGGTGGAGGTGGAAATCCTAGGTTGTAGTTTGAGGACTTCAGTGAGAGCATTGGTAGTCTCCAAATAACCTTAACGTTTAAGTGAAAAGGAGTAATTCAAGACATTACTAATCTAATACCAAATGATAAACAACAACTTACTTGCAAAACAAATTAGAGATAGAGCTAAGGAAAATCTTGTTATTGGCGATATAAAGAAAACATAGAACCATGAAAAAACCCCAAAATTAGAGTATATGAGAACAAATTTCCCACTTTGTTAAAGAAGAAAATGCCATTATTATAGGATTACATAGCTCTCCAGCTCCAAAACCTTAATCTAAGGATGCACATCACTCAAAGACTAGAAAATAATATTATATTCTTGTTAAATATTCCCAAGACTTGACTCAAAGGCCCCTCCTGAGTTATTTTTCGAGGGGACTGTTGTAAATAGATCTGAAATAACCATACAAGGGATGGGACATTGGCTTTATTTTGATAGGACTAGAGGGAGAGAAAAGATGAAAAATCTACATGTAGGTTGTTGGAAGAGGCGGCTTATTTATCTCAATAAGTCGAGCCAACAAATGTATAGCTTATGGTACAAATTTAGTGAAATCATGAACCAAAATGGTTTGTAAGACAGTAAACAGTTTTTCCTCAAAACTTGGAATCAATCATGGCTCTCTTTCATAGAATATTTTCATTAAGGAAACAACTTAATCAAATAAATAATGATTGAAACTTATAGTGTTTTTTGAATTCTTACAGACCTCATTTAGGATGGATGTTAGACCTGTAAGACAAACAAGTTATAGGTAACCAGAAAGGTCTACAATACCCACAACTCTCATAATACATCATATAGGCCTATAGGATGCCTGTAGGATGCCATCTATTTGAAATGTCTTGCTAGACTAAAATAAATTGGTATAAAAGTACAAAAGAAAAAACATATACATGTAGGTTGTAGGAAGAGGAGAACGATATATCTCAATAAGATGAGCCAACAATTGAAGAGAATATGGTACAAATTTAGTGACATCATGAACCAAAATGGTTTGTAAGACAAGAAACAAATTTGCCTAAAAAATTGGAATCAATCCTGGTTCTCTTTCATAGGATATTCTCGTTAATGAAACAACTAACTCAAACAAATAATGATTGAAACTAGGGTTTTTTGGATTCTTAAATACCTCATTTAGGATGGATGTTAGACCTATAAGACAACTAATTTTGAGGCCACCAGTAAGGACTGCAATACCCATATCTCTCATAATACATCCTAAAGTCTTGTAGGATTCCTGTAGGATGCCATCAATTTGAAATGTCTTTCCAGACTGGAAATAAATTGGTATAAAAGTACAAAAGAAAATTTTTAACACCCTGTTAAGTAATGACATTGGGGTCATTACATAGTGATATTAGAGTGAAAAGAAAGAAAGATGGAAAAAAATTTAGATCCCACCAAATGAATTTGTCGATACATTACACAAAGAATCTCTTTTTCCAATCACCTTGTCGAGGTTGAATAATTTTTTTGAGTCACTAAGATGAGTCAAAGTCAACATGGGCATTGAAGACACCTAACCGAGTCAAAGTCAGAATGGGTTTAGGAGTCACCAAATTTACTAAAAACATGGGTATTAAAGTCACCAAGTTTTGTTGAAGTCTACTTGGCCATCAATCTGACTTATCAATGTCAATGTTGACCCAAGGACTAATCAAGAGACCTTCTATAAATCACCTAGATATTAAAGCACTAGAAATATTGGATATGAAGAGAGAAGCTCTACATTTTTCCACAAATATGAGTGAACCCTTCTATTCATACTCTATGCATGGCTCTAGCATTATAATGAGGATCATATCCAACATTTGTGTTGCATATACAAGTCAATTTACCCACACCTAAGAGGAATATCAATGAAAGATTGACGCAACAAAGTTGTCATTATTGTGCCATAAAAAATATCACTTTCTCTAGTAGGGAGGATAGAAAGGACACTTTTTTCTATAAAGTAGGTTGGCAAGGTATTCAATATTTGTAATAATACTACAATTATTGTTGAAGTATTGTGTTGTTATAACTCTTTTCCTCCTCAACAAGTAGGTTGACAAGATTTTATAAGTACAAATTTCGTCTATTTCCTTGATATAGAGAGGAGGTCAGGAAAATGTATGTGGCTACAACGGTTTAGGTTGATTCAAAACTGATGGAAATAACTCCTTCTGATTTATCTAGCTAGTATGCTAGATAGGAATCAATGGATTTAGTTGGTTAGTTTACTACAAATATGCTCATGAGATTCATACATTGTTGGTAAATGTGAGATAGATCCATTTTGGAGCAATTTCTCCCTTCTCACATCATCATCCCAACTTGAGCTTAGAATTTGAGTAGGAATTCCTATGGCTAGATGGTGAATTTTTCCTATGCATTTAGTTTCACCAGTTCTTGTAGTTAACCATCAATGTTCTAAGCATGAGTAGTTGTAGTCTATTATTGTAGATTTCATCATTGAATATATTTCATCCCTTATTGTTCATCTAAACCAGCTAATCACTAATTCTATATTAATAATACATA
The DNA here is from genome assembly GCA_009831015.1 of Picea engelmannii. Classification (NCBI taxonomy): domain Eukaryota; kingdom Viridiplantae; phylum Streptophyta; class Pinopsida; order Pinales; family Pinaceae; genus Picea; species Picea engelmannii. The sequence goes on along the minus strand of ML776655.1, from coordinate 821,162 downwards.
TTAATAATTTATATTAATAAATTTTGTCCTAAAACAATTCACAATCATTTCCTCGTTTGTTTCATCTTTTTCAAAAAAACAAATTCAATGAATCATCAATATCATTGTCATCAACCCCTTTAGTTGCTTGACTCTCTTTTGTCACTGCTACATGACTATGCGTCATATCTACCGTTGTACTACTTCTAGTAGTACGACGTACTAGTGGTTGTTCAGGCGATACAGGGGCATCCACTACAACAACAAAAAGCGTTAAAAGGATATGGTTAGTTATTATTATTCATAGAAATATTTCATTAATACAAATATCATGAATGTGTTTTTTACCTTGAGTAGTATTCGACACCATTGGTTGGGTTGTCATCGGTTCCTCTCCTCTCTGATTACCGACCTCATCTACATGCTCTATCATTGAAACACAAAAAAATTATAAGCACACCATTTGCAACTAAATATTACTAATAATCAATATATACAATTGATTTCAAATACACATACCATGATGGGTCTGCACACCACTAGAATCATGGGGTTCATGTCTAGTAGTGTTGTCGAATGAACTAGGGTTGCTTGCATGCTTAAAACAAATAGGCACATTAATTGATGTGATAAATCAATCATCTATATATGTTACAAGTAATCAAAAATTATAGTCTTGTCATTTTACTTACCATCTCATTCGAATGGTCAGTTGATTTTGTTTCCCCCATGATTTTTCAACGTTCAACCACTGCTTGAAAGTTGAACTTGAAGTCGATCTTCATGTCTTCTTCGGTGACCGCACTATTGAACGTATCTCCCTACATTGCATAATACAATGAATTTTTCTTATTGGATGCAACTAAAAAAAATTGTATGATTATATGAATAATATGGTAAAATTATTCGGTACTTACAATTTGAGATATTAATCTCATGTAACCACCTTGGCCAAGTTTTTTCTTCTCGTGTTTTTCCAGTCTTGCCTTAGTGGCTTTTGACATTTCTGGGAGCCTACGGAAATTTTCAAATATGTACTTAGACAATGCAATTTTTTCTATAGATCAAATAAAGAAATTTCGACATATTCAATTCAGAATATCATTTACCTTCCAGGTGCAAGTGGTGTATTTAATTCTTTTCTCAAAAAAATCTCTTTTGCATTGTCCTGAATATTGATCCATTCCCTCTTGGGAATGGCGATAGGATGATTATACTTAGGGTTTTTTTCAATTGACTCCTATATTGATCTCTAACATATTTCAAATATGTACCTGCCTTAGCGGTGATATCGTGTTTGTTGAAAAAATCACCAAACATGCCGACCAAATCATTCATAAGTTTGTCTTTCAATTATTTTTTCTAGGCATTCCACTATGTGTGAATGGTGGGCCCAAAAATCTCTAAGGCCTTGTCATGAAAGGACCTGTAAAAAATGTTGTTTCCTACCAAAATATATATGATGGTTAGGTTAAAATAATCTGAAAGATGCATGTTTCAATTAAATAATAGGAATTAACTAAGTTATTAATAACTACCTAGGATTTGTTGTATCTTCATGGGAACCAAGTTTTCATCCATTAAAATTTTGACCGATACTATTTTCGTTCTTTTAATACAAGTTTCTTGAGGATAGTAGTGAGTGGACTCTTCTTCATGTTTTTTTCCATCAAAAACACCAGGTGTGGCATGGTATGGCATGTATGGTGGGGAAATCTCATAGGCATTGGGAGTTGTAATTGTATAAGCCATAGACATAGAGGAAAATAACCTCGAAGGAATGTGGCTCATGCCAGGAAGCTATGGGGTTTTCTCACCACTACTAACAACAACGTCCCCATGACCATGATGTTGCATCGGTTCCAAATATTCCAGTAGAAAGTATTTTTTTTTGGTTTAGCTCATATAAACGTACCAAACAAAAATTCATAAATTAATATATGTCATACATAATATATTTTAAAAATGGTTCTTAGCACATATTGATATATAGTCTTCTCTAAAACTCTCATCCTTTCTCTAGTCTCCTCTATAGGCTTACAACTAGACAATTGAAGGAGATTTTTTTTTCCTTTTGCAAGCCCTTTGTAATTGTTTCCATTTGATTTAGGGAATAAAATATTTCATCTCCCAGATCATCGTGCTCTGGTCTGCTCGTCTGGATAAAAAAACAAGTTAATTGAATTATTATCAATGGAAATTCATATGAAAATCAATGCTTTACCTAATGTGAGCTAACTAGTTCCTTCCCACGATCACCGTGCAACATGTCAAATTTTTCCATGTGTTTGGGTTACAAGATACCATTTTTCAAGCTACAATACAAGTATGGATTTCAAGCTAAAATATGAATGGCCACTCAAATATCCCATAAAGGGAGGTTTCATACAAGTTGAAAATGATCAACGAGTATACCTTATAGATTTCGAATAGAAAGAAATCATGTGAACCTCAAATTTTGAAATGAATAGAAGAAATCATAATCTTTTCTCACTGGAAAAGTTGTGATTGTTTGTAACATACGTGCTTCCTGTTGGATTTACATCTGTTGAACTTTTGTAAGTAGTCGTTGAAACATAATCATCATATGTTGTATCATCTATATATGAAAACATTTTGATGATGCATCATTTGTGATTGAAGATAATTTTGTTGTTCAGGCTTAAAACATTGTTGTTGATATTGACACCATAATTATTTGGCATGTAAGTCGGTCATGGAGAAATGATCCTATAATATCGCTAAGAATATTTCTTCATCATGGGAGGAAATTATAGAATAATAAAAAACCTTTGAGAGTTGCAAAAAATTTGTATGTATGTGTGTGTTTCTTTTGGGGAGGGGGGGACAAAGGATGGAGGAGCTCGTAGATTTTTTAACTCACATCGTGGAATTCTATTTTTGAGATTTCTCTTATGTGTATGCATGCATGTAAGTGTGGGAAAATACTTGACTATATGATAGAATATTGTAAGGTAATTTGCCTCATATTTTGTTAGGGTTCACAACCACATATTTGTCTTTCCAAGAGTAATGAAGTCCTGAGTTTAGGTTGGTGTAGGATCTCAATTTGAAAATTTCATTGAGGTTAATGTCTTTTCAAAACTTACAACTGAATATTTCTTGGTGGAAATTGGAGGATCAAATCAATTATTCCAGTTCTATTTCCAGAAATCCTAATCATGTATAGGTGTAAGGAATTAATTGATATTGTTTTATTTTAGTAGGTTTCAACACAAAACAATTTATCTAGCCCCGAGGAATTTAATGTGCATATTTATGAAGGTTATACTCACCTACCTGTTAAATAGAGGTTTTGAAAGATAAATATATAGGAATATAAGACACTATTTCTTGATTGTTTTGCATGCATTGTTACAATCCATTTCAGGCTGAGTTGAAAGATGGCATTCCTATTGTAAATACATCTATAGAAGGAATTGGGATCATTGGCCAAATTTATACTATTGCATCCTCTAATGATATGTAAATTTGGTTCTTATGACATGCAAATTTTAACTTGGCATATATTTCACACTTTCTTGACCACAAATACAAAATAAAAAGGGTATTTTTCTACCAAAATCAAGGTAAGCCCAAGAGGCAATAACCCTATCTATTAATAATTTCCACTTGGTTTGGGAGTGATAAAGTAAAATGTGTAGAATTGGTGGTCCAACTTAGGGGATAGGGTTGGCTATGGGAGACCTAGGTATCTTGAATTTAATATTGGCGTGTTTCATTTTCCATTTCCAAGCAATTCAAAACAATGCAATAAATTCCCAAAATTTTGGTAGCATTATAGTGTAGCCAAGCACCATGGAACCAAAATTGATGTAACAGTGAAGCATAGCCATGAACCATGGAACCAAGGAACCATAGAACCAAAATTATGGAAATTATTGCAGTGTCTAGTATGCTTCAACCTTATAAAACTCTAGATTTAGATTTCTTTAATTAAAAATTGCCTTCTAGTTTTAGTTTTCTTTTCTACAATTATAGACTGCAGTTTATCTTGAATTGTAAGAACAGTTCTAGGATCCAACTTATAAAGGGATTGATTTTCTATTATTTAGAAAATAGTTTTTTTTCTAGTGTTATCACAGTTTCTAATAGACAAAATCACATGAGCTAGAGGTGTTCTAGTTTTAGCTAGGTCTCGATTTCTAGGCAACCTTCTTTTTATATACATAGGCATATTATATATAATGGAAAACTATTTTGGGAAGTGAGTTGGGTTAGGTTTTGTCGCACCATAGGGGTGGTACTCATTTTATTTTTATATACCTTAACCTATGTTACTCTATAAAATAAAGTCAGGATGAGTGAGTATTCAGTTTTGAGTAGAAGTCAAAGTTATATAGTGAGGTTTTAAGCATATTGGATTGTAGTTTCTATTTTATTGAGTTTATAGAGAGATGGGTAATTGAGAGTTCATATTTTTTCTTGGTGTTTGTATTTTTCAATGTGATGCCTTTGTAGAATATACCATTCATATTTCATAGTTTTGATAGGCATTTATTATCTTTAAGTTTCCTAGTTTTAGGGTTTGAATTTTTTAGTGCGGAATTTGCTTACCATACATTGAAAATTTAACAAGAAACATTTATACATGAAGAAAATGTTCAAGGTCTTGGTGGGCATTTTGATATGGATAAAAACCTAAAACAGCTGAAAGAACACTAGTATTGGCCAAGCATGGCTAAAGAGGTGGCTATGTATGTGGACATGTGTCATATTTTTCAAGCTTCCAAGGGTAAACAAAAAAATATTAGCAAATACAATCCCTTTCCAATAGAAGACAAACATTGTTAACACATAAATATGGACAATGTGAAATGCACCATTATGCCTAGCACTATAATTAGGGAATGTTTTTGTATGACTTATTTAGTTGCTAAAACTAGTTCAACTACCAACAACCCATATTAAAATAATTAAGTTCCAAATACTAAAGTGTATATTGAAAAAATAAACCCTCAATATTTGTAAAACCATGAACAATATATTGAAATACCTTACACAATATAAAACACGGATTTTAATGCATTTAGATGTATAACCCGATCACACATTAGGTAGATTGGTGCATTTCCCATTTCTCATCTTAGTTATTTCAATTCGAAAAACATTGGGGACACATCTTCAATTCAGTTCTTCCTATCATCTTCAAATCGATGAAGCGAGTGAAGTGGTTAACCAAAATTTTGGGAATTTATGTCACTGTCTAGTATACGAACGGAGGCACCATGGAACCATGAAATACAAGGCTCCATGGAACCAAAATGCTATAATTTATTGCAATGTATAGTATATGAACCAAGGAACCACTATGGAACCATAAAATACAAGGCACCATGAACCAAGCAATTCAAAACCATGGAACCAATAAATTCTAGACTTGTGGTTTTAAAGGATTTGAGACAATTACCGATTTTGGCAGCATTGATAGTCTAGGTGGGGTCTCCCATGATGATGGAGCTAGGGCCTCCTCTTTCTCTCTCTGTCACTACTGCTCCTCTTTTCTCTCTTAAAATCGGGGTAGAGCTAGTTAGAAATCATTGTCAAGGTCTTGTTGTCAAGAGCTCAGAGGGTTTTTTTTGGCATGGCTAACAGTTGGGGTAGGGTCGGTCATAAATTCTTATGGCGGTCTTGTTGTTGGGAGGTTGGAAGTTTTTTATTAGATTTTATAGCAGTCGAGGTCGGGGTCAAGGCGGTCAGAAATCCCTGTGGGGCTCTTGTTTTTGGGAGATCGAGGGTTTTGTATGGATTGGTAACATTTTTTTCATTTGGTTAATTATAATATATATATATATATATATATATATATATATATATATATAAACTATATATAACACATATATAATAAACTATTATATATTCTATAATTAATATATATTATAATTATTTTTATTATTATTGTTTATTTAATTTATAATATAGGTCATAGGTTCAAACCCTAGAGGCTGTAGGGTATGTATAACCACTAACTTACATGTCCTTTAAATTTTTTAATGTTGATGAATGTGATGACCATGAAAATATTGATGATCATCATCATCATGACAATGATGATCATGACGATGACAATATTGATGATGATGAAAATCATGACGATCATTACAATAATGATGATGACGATTATGAAGATAAATATTAATGATGATGACGACGATGATGATGATGGCGATGACGACGATGATGACCAAGATTAGCACATCTCAACGGTGCAATAGGAGTAATATACCACCACTAATAAATTGGCAAAGCACACACACATTTCAGGCTACTATATGGAAAAAAATGACGGTCCTTATTGAATTTCTAGGTTTGAGTTAACCCATTTCCTAAGCCACTCACATATTAAAAGAAGCATCAATACAGGATCACTTGACAAAACTAAAATGACACTGGAAAAATACAAGTCCCTAGAAAAATCCCATCATAATGTGGAATATGTAAGATACAAGACTTGGCATCACTGTCAATATATATCAAGAACAAGACCTTCAATAAATGTGATATATTACTATTGTATGATAGTAAATACTGGAAGCATAATCACGAGCTCTATATGCACTAGTTGGCCCCACTTATAGTGAAAATCAAATATTTTGGTGTCATCAATATGGATTAGTTGGATGTCACAATTTAGTAGGGGTGTGAGAATAGTTCTAACTTATAAAATCCCTTTTCTCATTCCCATCAATAAATAAAGTTGATCTATTCCTTTTCAAAATATTATTTTAGGTTAGGATGAGATAATCAATACATTTCCTTTCTTCGGTGGAGTACTCTAAATCCAATCTTAAAGGTTTTGTTTCTTGTATTTCCTTTAAGTCACAACATTTTTTTACTTTCTAGTTATGGGTTGCATCATTTTTAAATTTTTTTATTTATCACGTGCCACACCTTTCCAAGTTCATGTTGGTGTCCATGAAAATGGAAATGATGATGATGATGACAATGCCAACAATGATGATGACAATGACGATGATGATGACTACGATGATGACAACGATGTTTATTATGGTAATGACAATGATGTTGATGATGACGATATGATGGTGATCATGACAAAGACAATGACGATGATGACGATGACGATGAAGACAATCAAAATGATATGATGATGATTAGGAGGAGGAGGAGGAGGACCCATTGTTTGGAACATGAAGCCTCATCAAATATATTGGGACTAGAATCAACATCCAAGCCATTCATTGGTCCACACGCATTAGAGAAAACAAGGTCAAGAATATTCTAACATGTTTTTCATCATTTGAAAATAAATTATATTTGTGATACTTTCCCATAGTGCATGTTGGTGTCCATGAAAATGGAAATGATGATGATGATGAAAATGACAATGATTATGATGACGATGATGATGAAAATGGTGATGATGATGAAAATGAAGATGATGATGACTATGATGACGATGATGATGATGACTATTTGTGATACTTTCCCATAGTGCATGTTGGTGTCCATGAAAATGGAAATGATGATGATGATGACAATGTCGATGATGATGACGACGATGATGATGACAATGACGATGATGATGACAATGATGATGATGATTACTATGATGACGACGATGATGATTAAGAAGAGGAGGAGGATGACAAAGACAATGTTGATTATGGTAATGACAATGATGCTGATGATGATGATATGATGATGATCATGACAAAGACAATGGTGATGATGACGATGATGATGAAGACAATCAAAATTATATGATGATGATTAGGAGGAGGAGGATGAGGACCCATTGTTTGGAACATGAAGCCTCATCAAATGTATTGGGATTAGAATCAACATCCAAGCCATTCATTGGTCCACACGCATTAGAGAAAACATGGTCAAGAAGATTCTAACATGTTTTTCATCATTTGAAAAGAAACTATATTTGTGATACTTTTCCATAGTGCATGCATTGCATACACCTCCTTTTATAACATTACACTATAGAATATATACCTCTTACCCATTTTTTGAACTCTCCTTAGGCTGTCAATATTCAGGTGACCAAATATTCTTATATGCCACAACTCCATGACTACTCCATCATCATGCCACAACTCCATCATGTGTGTTCCATCATGATGATGATAATGACAATGATGATGATGATGATGACAATGATGATGATGATCATGACAATGACGATGATGACAATGATGATGACGATGATGATGACGATGATGAAAGTGACAATGATGATGATAATTCTTAATATAGTAGTATGATGTAAAGTGGTTATAGGGATTAGGGATGTCATCATCAACGATGATGATGACAATTACGACTATTACGACGACGATGATGATGATGATGATAATGTTGATGACGACGATGATGGCAATGATAATGATAATGATGACAATGATGATAATGATGACATCGATGATAATGATGATGAAGATGATTATGAGGACAATGATAATGATAATGACAATGATAATGATGATGACAATGATAATGATAATGATGATGATAATAATGATGATGGCGACGACGACGACGACGTTGATGTTGATTACAATGATGATGAAAATGACAAAGATGATGATGATGACAATGATGATGACAATGTTAATGACAATGACAATGATAATGATAATGATGATGACAACGATAGTGATAGTGATAATGATGATGACAATGATAATGACGACGACGATGATGATGATAATTACGGCGATGTCAATGATAATGATAATGAAAATGATAATGGAAATGATAATGAAAATGACAATGATAATATGATAATGGTAATTACGATGATGATAATGATGACTATGATGATGATGATAATGACGATGTTGACAATGATGACGATGATGATAATGATAATGATAATGACAATGATAATGATAATGACAATGAAAATGACATTGATAATGATAATGACAATTCCAATGATAATGATCATGATGATTATGACGATGACGATGACAATGACGTTGATGATGATGACAATGACAAATATGATGATGATGACAATTACAATGATGATGACAATGATGATGATGATGATGATGAAAATGATGATGGTGACAATGAAGATGAAAATGCCACATCAAATTTCATTAAATAATCTCTAAAAACAATATCATTAAATGAATAATAGGAATACCTTAATGATATCCTCTTAGTTTCGAGAATAATTTAATATCTACCAAATAGGGCCAACCATGTGAAGGTGGAAGCTCATTTGGCCCCTTCCCCCCCTTGAATCACTCTCAATTACCCTTACCCAATGATGATGATGATGATGTTGACAATGAGGATGAAAATGATGACAATGACGACGATGATGATATTGAAAATGATGATGACCATGTTGACAATGATTATGATGATGATGAAGACGACGACATTGACAATGACGATGAAAATGATGATGACAATGATGATGAAAATGAAAATTAAAATGATGATGATGGTGAAAATGATGATGACGATGACGATGGCAATGAAAATTATGATGATGATGATAATGAAGAAAATGACAAGGATGAAGATAATGATGACTACAACGACGATGATGATGATGAAGATGATGATGACGATGAAAATTATGATGATGAAAATGATGAGGATGATGATGAGGAGGACTACGAAGATGACGATGACAATGACGTCGATGAAAATGACGATGATAACAATGATGATGATGATGATAACGAAGATGGAAATGATGAAGATGATGATAAAGAAGATGGCAATGATGAAGATGATGATGATGACGATATCCAAGATGATGAGAGTCATGATCATGATGAAGATGATACTGATATTGAAAATGATGATGATAATGATAACGATGACGAAGATGATGATGCCAATGATGATGATGATGATGACAATTATGATGATGACAATGATGACGACGACGACGATGATGATGATGACAATTATGATGATGACAATGATGACGACGACGACGATGATGATGAATATGATGACAATAATAATGATGATGATGATGATGATAAAAATATTGAATATGATGATGATAATTATGATGACGATGATAATCATGGAAATGAAAACGATGATGATGATGCTAGTTCTTTATTGATTAAATTATGTTTTAATCTAATGTTTACTAATAATGAAATTGTCTAGTCTAGTTCCTCTACCTACAGTGTAGTTCTGGTACTAAAGTTCGGTTGTTTTCACAGGCGTGCATAATCAAATGGAAAAAAAACACATGGGTTTTGAAGAGTTCGATGTGGGAATGGTATGTATTATTTGGATGGCGCCCAAAATTCTCCAGATGAGAAGAAGGTCACGATCAAACCACCATTCAACACCTTCCAAATCACAAGCAGTTAACATTAAGATAATAATTGATGATATTAACAATGTTATTCGTATGTATCCTATCATACACATAACATAGAGTATCAATAGCATATTCAACCAATTCACATAGTTTCCAAGTTTATCTTATATTTTTTTAAAGAATCTAAATAGTCTAGTTTGGCAATGCCTTCGTTATTTTGAAGCTTTGTTTTCCAAGGATGTAGGGGATTGATTCTATATTTCATTTCCTAGAATTTCTCAATTAAAATAAACCACAAGAATTTGAATTTATGTATGGTCAATAAAATTTGTAATTTCATTTCATTTCACTGATACCTTCTTGTTACATTTCTATGTTTCTATTCTGACATTTCCTTTGCAATTTAACATGGATTTTGACTGGTGCAAGATCATTATTAAAATACATTACTCTATACTTTTTCCACTTGGAAGGAAAATGGAAGTAAATGGGGAATTAAAGGTCAAAGGAAAGTAAATGGGGAATTATTGACTAATACCATTCCATGATGGTTTTAATGCAATGTCGCATAAGTAATATCATTGTGAGAGGAGATTTGGTATTGTCACCCACCTCTCCATTAAATCCCAATTATGTAAAGCATTCCCCAAGCATGCATGAAACATAGTTATCTATGAACTTGAGAATGGGAAATACAACAGGATCAATGCTCTGGTCCCGGAGGCTCGACCTTGGTCGCTGGTACGAGTCAAGCAAAGTTTCTTCTCCAAATCAAACTCCTTCCTTCATCCATTGACCTCCAAAATCCAAGTGCACATAGGACTTTCATGAGAATGTCACCACAATTCTAATCAAGAAGTTATTGGACATTGACATCATTAGGTTTTTTTGCATCAATTTTTCAGAGTTATTGGATATTTTTGAATCCATTTTCAATCGCTTTCCTTCCTCTCCTATTTGGAATTATGGGTTGAACCGGGTTCTACCTTAGTTCTCCAACAAAACCCTAGAAACCATTGGCCCCTCTGGTAAACTAGAAGGAAACATTGCACACAAAGTGCACAAAGAAGTCTCACTTGGGATGGAACTCATGGGAATGTTAGGCATATCATTACTTATTTTACTTAAAAATGAATTCTACCATACCATCATTCATATCTATCATTTATTTATCTTTTAACATTTATTCTTCAGAAAATAACATGCACTTTGCAAATTAACATTAATAGATTCATATATTCATTCAATCAACATAAAATCATATCAAACAAACATATAATAAAAACTCACATAGGGACACCATATTTACCATGTCTCATCCCCTTGGGCTACGTCCACAAAGATATTCTTCTTATTTATTATTCTTCATCAAAAGTTCGGTGTTGTGCACATTACATCATAGGTTTTAGTATTGGTCAGATTGACCAACATCGCACCAAGCTCCACAACTTGCAACCTGACCCTCAGTTACACTCCATAATTCTCCAAAACTGATACTTCGACTCAAAACATATCAAGACTCAAGACTCCAAAAGGTTCTCCAAGGTACTTCTCTTCATACATAAGTTATCCTCATATCTACCTCATACATCATATTTATAAAAAAATATGGGTAAAAACCCTTAGATTATAATCCAAAACCCTAATTCTAAATGGACTCCACTTTTCCACATTCTAACTTCCTTCGCATGCTAATCCACAATTTCGTCGCACCGATTTTTCTTTATTCTCGCCACGCGTTGCTTCCTTGGTCCATTCTTCCTTGTTTTTTGCATTGTATCTCAAACCTTACCAAAAATAGCTTGATCCAATAGGCCCCCAACACTTACCTGTGGATCGTCCCGAGACACTCAGGCAGTATGTGCCTCCTACACCGATTTCTCCAATTCCTAGAAATTCTTTGTTAGTTCAACAACTTGTGTCTTCACCTGTGCACTCTTTTCTGTCAAGGTCTCCACCCCCTGTATTGTTATGTGCTCCTTCAACACTGTTATACTTTTCGAGTTTCTCAGTTTCCAACTTTGCTATCATCTTCTCTGCTTGTTCCTTTAGTGGCTCCAATTGATCCTATATTGTTTGTTTTTCTCCTTGGATTGTCTTCAACTCTAATTGCATATTTTTTATTTCCTGAGTGGCCTTCATTATTTTTTATATAAGCATTGCATTCTTCCTTTTCTTTCAATATTGAATTGTAGTGTTTACTTTCTCTTCCCTCTGATCCAACAATTGGATCCATTTGTCTTCTTCTAGGCTGGTCCATATATGCATGTTCTTTTCATAGAGTTGTGCTACTTATTTCACCTACATCGTGATGATATCTGTGTGTTATATTGCATGTTACTCCCTCTATGATATGACCTCTGGCGGGGTAGTTGGTGTCATCTTCTCATCCAATTATATTATCTCCTTATTATAACTATCCATCATATGCACTATCCTTTGTATATTTTCTTCTATGTTGATCTCTTCTACTAGTGTGTTTTCTAGAATAGTTTGAAAGACTTCCTCAAGTATTTGTTCTAGATTATTTGCACGTTGTTTTTATTCATCTCGCTCCATCTGCACCTCATTGAGAGTTATCTCTAATACCTCCTTTTCTTCCTTGGCTGTCTCCAAGTTTGTTGCATCTGTCCCAGCCCTTGATTGTACTTCTTGTGTAATGTTCATATGAAAATTATACAATGATTTGGTTGGAATCTTGGACAAAGCCAAGTCCAATTGTTCTATGTACTTTAGTTTCTTCTGCGCTATTCCCTGATCAATATGTAGCATATCCTTAGTGATTTGGAAAATGTTACTTCCCATTACCATTGTTTGTATTTTCCCTTTTTCTTCTGGATTATGCTCCTATTGCGATGAGTATTTTTGTTTTTTTGTTCCTTTCAGTTGCATGACATTAATCTAGAGGCTTTCCAAAGTCTCCTTGACCTCCATCAATTTTTTCATGATTTCTTCTCTCTGTGACTCTGCGATGTAGACTGATTCTTATCCTTGGTCTTGCACCTTATCTTCTACTAAATCTAAGTCATTCTTAGTTATGGTGGTTTGAAGGGGTTTCTTCTATGCTTCCATCTTCTTTCTTTGTTCTCCTATATGCATGGTTGATTTCCTCTTTGGTGGTGTTTTTGTCTACACTAGAATATTTGTTTCTTGGGTATCATTTCCATTATTTTGTTGTGCTTCATTTGTTTCCTCTGCGCACTCAGTTCCTAACACTGAGGCCCTGGGTACCATTTCCTTCTTTCTTGGTTTCTTTATTGTTGTACCAGTGACTGTTGGTTTGGTGTATTTTTCTTCTTTTCTGGTATTTGTTATTGGGCTACTAGATTTATGTGATGTGACATGTTCTTCCTTTCTTTGGCCTTTTCTCCTTTATTGACAACTACGAGTACCTTACATTGATGTGGCTATTCTTCTATTACCCATTGGAATTCTTTAGCTGTGATGCAATACTACACTTTAACCATGTCTTCTTAGGGTCTCTTCTGGCTTGTATCCATATATTATTCCTTGATTCCTTGAAGTTTTCTATCCCTTCATTTTCCTTCACCACTTCAGGTAAAATCCTCCATGTATCTGCAATTTTCTCCTTCATCTCCTGAATGTACATGCCGAAAATGATTGAATTGACTTTCCTCTACTTAGGATCAATGTTGTGCCATAGGGTTTTGTATCTTGTTGCGCCACACTTTGATCTTATATCACAGAAAGATGAATATTATTGTTTTTCCCATGCCTCCAAGGCTATCAAAATCAACAACCAAGAGTAGTGGCACTCTGTTCCAACATCTTTCATATATTTGTAGTCTTCCAAGAATATGTTGATTAAATATGACACCCAACCGAGAACTGTCCCCTTCACACACTCTGCAGCTATTGCAATCACCCCTGTAGGTGCCTCTTCCTTGTGACACTTTCCTAATAACTTGCAGGCTATCAATTTTGTCATGAATCTAGTGGCTGAATCATTGATATTCTTGATGATCATTCCTTGGCTTCCCCTGTCAATTCCAAATTGAGCCTTCACTTCTTCAACAATGACCTTCTCCTTTATTTTATCCTCTAAATACTGCTCAATCTTCACCCCATCTGTGGGAAGCCCTGTAATATTAGCGATTAAGTATACATCATGGGGGATGGGTCTGTGCATCCACAAAAACCCTTTGTGTACTCATGCCAAAATTTATTTTATGTATGCATTAACATCGATCCCCCTATTGAAGTGAGTAATTTCCAATAAATTCATAATTATAGAGTTGTAGAGTCTGTCTATCCACTGTTTGGGCTCTAGTATCAGAATTCATGTCGAAGTTGACCCTTTTTTTTCCATGTAAACATCATGTGAAAGCTCTGGAAACTTGGCTACCTTTTTCAAACTATGATTTGTGTATCTTAACTTGGGCACAAACTCCAACATATCTTCGACAACTATAACCGAATCTAGAATGTGGGGCACAGATAGAAAAACATGTGTTTGTGTGCACGTTTTTGTCACTACTGCCCTCTTCTTCAATGACCCTTCTGTTGTTTCTTATTGAGTTCCTTCATCCTGCATTTCTTCATCGGTGCCCTATTTATTCATTGGGTCCTCAATTTCCGTTGACTTCTTTGTTCTGGGATTTTGTGCTTTAGGATATTCTAATTCTATATTTTCATCATTGTCTTCCTCTTGGTCACCCTGTGTTTGGGCCACTTCTGGGTTTGTTATATTAGGGTTTGTTTCTATCCTAGGGTTTCTCCCTTCCTCTCCTTGTCTTACTTCCGCCGATTCTTCTTCTAGATTTTGTTCCTCGACTTGCATCAGACTAATTGATTCACTCTATGTTGTTGGAATTTCATCCACATCGACCACCCTGGTCATCTCCTCCATCGATTTGTTAGTACTTATGTTCCTTTGCGTGAACTGATTGGGTGCTCTGACTTTTAGCAGTGCCATTGTTCTAACTCGGGAAAAATCTATTGCAAATATCAATTGTGTTCTTCATAACTTCTTATTCACTCACACCATGTTTTCTATGTCTCTCATTTGTTCAAAAATCACAAGTGGTTTCCTCTTCCGTTCTTTTCCCATCTTATAACTTTTGTCATAAATTCTCTGATGTGCCCTCTTTTTTCGTTCACAGTTTTCCTTTTTTTCGATCATTTTCCATCCTAGTGCGTAGTGTTTTACTTTTTTTGTCACGTAGTATATTGACTTATGTCGCACCACTTTATTGTATGTTGCATGCTATGTCTTCCAACTGTCTTTCTATCACTTATTCCTCTATCTACTTATCTTTGGTTTTTTCTCATTTTTCTACTTTTTTCTTCCTTTTCTACTTTTTCTTTTCTTTCTCTCCTTTTTCTACTTTTTCTTTTATTTTTCTTCCTTTTCTACCTATTATATACATTATGTACAATTCTACTTTCTACACTGCAACTACTGAGGGTTAGTAGGTCGACTATCACTATATAGTTTCAGTTGACTACCATTCACCATCCCTTGAAGTTTCTTTCATGTTAAGTCCTGTAGTTGCACAACACCTCCATCTGTGACATACTTTATCTCATATGTCCCTAACCAATGCATCTTGAACTTCCCTGGGTGCTACAAATATTTACTTTCATAGAGGAGAACCATATATCCTTCCTTGAAGTTTTTCTTCTTAATATGTTTTTCATGCCAGGATTTATCCTTTGCTTTCTTTACCTCTTGATGGAAACTAGATATGAAATTGTCTTCTTCTAATTCCATGATTTGATCCAATATTTCCTGTGTTGTGCCTCTTTATGCCATGCTTGTAATTGTTTCAATTCACAGAATTGGTATCAAATACTCTAAGGGAACTATTTCTTCCTGTCCATACACCAATCTAAAAAGTGTATGCCCGGTTAGCTTCTTGCATGTAGTTCTATAATCCCATAATACTATTGGTACCTTCAAGTCCCATTCATCCTTGTTTACATTACAAATCTTGGTTAAGACATTCTCTGATATTTTTTTGAATACTTACACTATTCCATTAGCTTGAGGATGATATGGAGTGCTCTTTTGATGATTTATCTCAAATTATTCTAGCATTACCTAGATTGTACTGTTGATAAAGTGAGTCCCCTAATCACTCATCACAATTATTGGGCATCTAAATCTTCAAACTACATGTTCAAATAAAAATCATGTTGTAGTATTTGCACTGCAATCCTTAACTATTGTTGCCTCAGCCCATCTTGTCAAGTATTATGTTGTTGTATTAATATATTTAGCTCCTGATCTTCTAGCTTGTGGATTAATTAGACCTACAAATTCTACTTCCCACTTGTCAAATACTTGAAAAGTTACCTAAGGTCTCAATGGAATCTCATTCCTCCTGGATGGATTTCTAACCCTCTAGCAGACATCACAATCCTGAAAATACTCCTTTGCATCCTTGTGAATTGTTGGCCACCATAATCCTATGTGCAATAACTTTCCCTACATAGTGTCCTCCAACAATTCTTCCATGTTCTCCTGCTAAAATGATAGGCCTTTCATGATCCATAACACATCTCCTCAAAATGTTTTCTGCACTAAGTTTATACAAGTGACTTGCAATCAATTGGTAGTCTTCACCTTTGACCACCAGATTTTTCTTCTTTGCAGTATTAAATTCTCTTGGGGAAAATCTTGTACTAAAAAACTCAATAATTTCAGCAAAATACTCATTAGCTATCTGTATTGAAAACAATTGTTCATCCGATAAGTTGTCCTCCAAGTTACTTGGTTCTTCTCCATTATTTATCTTGGACAGATGATATGGCCCTGCATTCAATCTCCCAGGATTCACCACAAATTCAAAGTCAAACTCCTGGAATAAAAGCAACCATTTGCATATTCTTCCCCCCAACACTGGCTTATTGACTAAATATCTAGGAGAATAATGATATGTAAACATATTAAAGTGTTGACCTAACAAATAATGTATGAATTTATGTAATGCATACACCATGGTCAACCCTTGTTTTTCTGTTGTATTGTAGTTATGTTCTGAATCTGAAAATTTTCTACTTGCAAATGATATAGGGTGATCTATATAACCTTCTCCTGGCTGTGGCATTACTGCTCCTAGATCTATTGTAGATGCATCCACATGCACATGAAAGTCCTTTTCGCAGTATGGAAACACTAAAATTGGTGTTGTCACCATATTTTCCTTCAGAATATCCAAACTCTGTTGGTGCTCCTCATTCCACTGATACTTGATGTCCTTCTTCAACAATTTCTCCATCGGCACAGTAATTTGTGCACATCCCCTTATAAATTTCCTATAATACCCTGTATGACCATGTGTACTCTTCAACTAGTGCACTGACTTAGGTGGTGGTAAGTTAACTATGAAAACAATTTTAGTAGTATCAACCAACAGACCTTGTTTACACACCACATGCCCTAACAAAATACCAAAAGTTGCGTTGAAAATGCATTTCTTAATATTAAAAGAAAATCTGACACTATCTACATCTATATAACATCGGTCTTAACACTTCAACATGATTCTTTAGTAAACTAAACATTGTCCAATAATCCAAGTAAACTTCCAAAAACTTATGAATAAATTCCTTAAAGTCAACTATTACTTCCCTTGAAAAATTGTAGGTGCATTCTTCAACCCAAGTGGCATAACCATATACTGATATGATCCCCATTATGTTGAAAATGTAGTCTTATGTATATCTTATGGTGCTATCCTGATATGATGATATCCTGTGAACCCTTCTGTAAATGGATAGACTTCTTGACCTCCTACATTCTCCAAAATGTCATCTGTAAATGGGATAGGAAAAGGATCATGAAAGAAATCATCATTCAATTTTTTTCATATCTACACAGATCCTTATTCCCCCTTTATTATTTTCTTGTACTAACATAGGGTTGATCCATTCTAACTCTTCCACGGGTTCTATGACACCAGCCTCTAACATCTTGTCAATTTCTTCCTTCACCTTCTGCTTATACACTGGATTCAACCTGTAAGGTCTCTATCTAGCATTTGGTTTCAAAGGGATCTTCATATCTGCAAGTTCTCCTGCTAATCCCTTCATAAATGAACACACCACTGGAAACAAATCACTGTACTCATGCAGTAACTCTATGATTATTTCTACTGTCTGATTATCCCAATAATCTCCAATGCTTGCAATCTTTGGGTTTTGTGTTGTTCCAATTTTTACCATCTTGATCTTCAGGGGTGTAGCATAATATTATGAATCTAGCTTTGGACCTTCTACTTCTCTCTCCTCTTCAAATTCTGGGATCTAGATATTGCACAGGTTTTGTTCTGTCGGGTCTTCTTCTTCTGTGACATGATAATAGTGTAGAAACCAATGAACTATCAATCTAGTCTAATATTTTGTGAAAATTTCCACTCTACGTTCTTTGAAAACCCCGTGTCTTACTACCTTCAGTGTTGTATCTATCTCTGGAATCTCATGCTGAAAGGAAAATTTAATCACAAAATTATGTTGTATCTCTTCCCAACTTGTAGTTTCCCTACGTTGTTCCTATTCTGTGTACCAGTTCTTTGGAATGCCTTATAATGTGGGAATAAAATGATGTGGCCATTCTTCTGGTGGTACTAATATCCATTGAATTATACATCTTTCTACATGTTCTCTGGGTTGTCCAATTCCATCATACTTTTCCATATATCTATCTTTTTTCTCTGAACCGAATCTAATGTGCAGTAGTATCTTACATTGATACCAATTCTTGATCTTCTATTTATGTGTACTATCCCAATGTAGGTTCTCCCTTAGCTTACCATGTCTTCTTAGCCAAAACATTTACTTCATACCCTAAGTCTAGTATGATATCTCCCATATTGAAATCTCCAATGTTTTCATTCAACCTAAATTCCCTACTTGTTCTTCTCTTCTTATGAACCTGATTGACTCTCTTGGGTTATAGCTTCATTTCTTCTCCATAATTGCACTTCTCTAATAGAATCTGTAATACTTGTAAACAATTTTTATCATTCAACAACTTTATAAAAGACCCCAAAAAATTTCTCATATTACTTACTGATTTTGATGGTTGTTCTCTATTGATATGATCAAATAATGGAGGCATGTCATACACTGGTATATCATCTATTGGATTTTTTCCTGAGGTTGACACAATGTTCTCCTTCAAAATAACCTGTCTAGCTTCTTTGAATGCCTCCTTCTCTTTGCGTGCATCAATTTTTTTTCCAGGTTCTGTATTCTTCCTGACCCACTGGTATTGGTCCTTATCCATCTTTTCTACATTTGCTCCTATATTGGATCCACCTCTAGTAATTATTTTGATCTTCTTCCCATCCTCTTCTATGTTTTCCACAAAAATCCATTGGATGTTCTGATTTTTCTAGTTCCTTTTGTCTTGTATCTTTATTAGAAGTGTCAGACAATATTTTGTCTCATGGTCTGTTGCGCGACAATACATACATGTCATAGGTGGCTGTGGAAAATCTCTTGCATAGTGTCTGGGTTTTTGATAGTTGTGAAAAACTATTGGTCATCTACCTCCTCCAAATCCTCTTCCTCCAAGACGTCCTCCTATGAATTCTCCTCTATTTCCTTTATTTTCTCCGTGCGGTGTATTATACCATGGTTCCTAATTGTACTGCAATTGCGCATTATTGTATTGTGGTGGCACTGCACATTGTTATATTGTGATGGTGCTCCAAACTGTTGTGCATTATTGTATTGTGGTGGTGTAGAAAACTATTGTGCATTGTAATACTGTGGCTTCTATGTAGGTTTTCCAGTCATTAATTCTTCCTGCACCCTATAAGTGTTTGATGTCCTCTCCTTCATTATCTCCAAAGTCCTGCAGTCTTTGTCTTCATGTCCAACTGACTTGGAAAAATTAAAAAAAGTAGTCTTTGGTACTGTCTGATACTTTTGCATCATGAGACTATGATAAGGATCATGTTCATGTGTGCTATATATATCATACCATGGTCTTCCTGGGGGTAAAGGATTCAAAATTCCTATCCCCAAGTACTACACAAGGTTTGGGCACTCGTTCTTATGATGACCTTATGTTCTACAAAATGTGCACCAAACATCCTCCCTCTTTTCCTTTCCCTTATTCTGATTCAAATGAAATTTTAGGTTCTTCAGGTATGCTCTCAGCTCTTTCATAATTGGATCTGTATGCTTATACTACTTTTCCTCTAACTACAAAGTTGCTTGAAAGGCCTCAATCTGGGTTTCAAACTTTTTTTGCCTCAAGGGATACTTAAAATGTGCCAATAAAGAGTTAACAAATAAATGTCTATGTTGCATATCAATAATAGGGTACTTGAATTTACCTTTTAGCCTCTTGAACTTATGATCAACCTCCTATACTCACTCACCTAGTTTTTTTTTAATCTCTATCATTTCACTCATGAACGGATCTTCTCAACTTGGTTTTTGAAATTCATTAATCAATTGCTTATTCACATCTGCAATGGTTGTAGGTTCTCCCATTGGATTATGTACTGCGAGACCCATGTACCAATATAATGTGTAGTCTCTGAATGTGATTTCCAACTACACAACCTTTGTATCTTCATCTTTAATCTGCTTGGTTTCCCAAATCTTCTCACAGATAAATAAATTATTCTTTGGTTCATTCAACCCTTCTCCACGAAACTTTGGTAACCGAATAGTTGGATCATGTCCCTCAATTGTGAAGTTTTCTATAATACCACCTCCGCATGGTGTAGATACCTGAATTCTACTTGCTGAAATTATGCTTCTACTTGAACTTCCACTGGACCCATGTCCTACTAAAATCCTTCTACAACTAATAACTTTTTGTCTGAACATTTCTTCTTTGTCAATTTTCTTAGTCGCATATGGGGTTGTGGGTTCCACACTAATTTGAATGTGGAATGGAGAGCCTTTTTCTATGCCTGGCCTCTATTTTTCCTCTCATATGTAGAACATAATATTTCCTCAATCTTCCCTGTTGCACAAAGATCTTCTACCTCTTCCTCATCAATTTCCAAGCCCTCTCGCTCAACTACTACCCTCTTCCGACTATTGATCTTATACCGGTAGGGTCATAGACTGTGCATCACTCTCTCTCTTTCCATTATCTCCTTGGTTTATTACTCTTCCATCATAATAGGGTCCATTGCTTCCTTATTCTAGCCTCCATCCAAATCCCTCTCCATATATCATATCTTCCTTAGTACTTCCCCCAATCCCCCCATGCATGCAGAGTGATTTAGTTTTCTGATTCCATGCTCATCACACCTTTATCATTAAATAAGATCTGGATCGACGTGTAAAGTGACCTAATGTACCTTCCACTTAGTCCCTTCATAAACTCATGATTTTCAGTAGTGTAAGACTTCACAGTATCAACTGCAAACTCAGTAATAAACCCTGTAGTGATATTGTCCAACCAAAAATCCATTGTGCGTGTAAATTTGTTATTGACCCTTTCCAACCACACAATTTTCTCAGTAGTCCACTCTATTGTCCTCATCCAATTATTCAGATGAGTATCTTTCAACCTCAATAATCACTCCTGTAATAACTATGGAAAATAATAGAAATATGCATCATGCAAATCAATAAACACATACCTCTACAAATATTGGCATGATGTATACCTAGAGATTATATTATCTTTCTACGTGAACTCGAGCTACTTTGTATCCAACCATCTTTCAATCTCTTTCTTTGTAGGGTTCCATGGCCTGAACATCCCATTCTACCACTGAATTCTCTTCATCAAATCCCCTCCAATCTGATCTGTTGAGTTCCAACTGGAAATAGAACCATTTGTTGGATGTATGGGCTAACTCGGGTTCTACCTTAGTTCTCCAACAAAACCATAGAAACCATTATCCCCTCTGGTAAACTAGTAGGAAACACTACGCACAGAGTGAACAATGCAATCTCACCTGAGATGGCTTATGGTTGATTGCATGACCTAATTTTTGTGCAATCATGGAAGGGATGGAACTCGTGGGATTGTTAGTCATATCATTACTTCTTTTACTTCAACATGCATTCTACCATTTATTCATATTTTAACATTCATTCTTCAAAAAATAACATGCGCTTTGTAAATTAACCTTAATATATTCATATCTTCATTCATTAAACATAAAATCATATCAAAGAAACAAATAAGAAAAACACACATAGGGATACCATATTTTACTGTGGTTCACCCCTCGGGTTACATCCACAAAGAGATTATGTTTATTTATTATTCTTCATCAAAAGTTTTGTGTTGGGTGCATTACATCATAGGTTTTAGTACTGGTGAGGCTAACCATCATCGCACCAATATACACAAATTGCGACCTAACCCTCAGTTACACTCCATAAGTCTCCAAAAATGATACTTCGACTCAAACAATATCAAGACTCGAGACTCAAAAAGGTTCTCCAAGGTACTTCTCTTCATACATAAGTTATCCTCCTATCTACCTCATACATCATATTTATACAAAAATATGGGTAAAAACCCTTACATTATAATCCAAAACCCTAATTCTAAATGGACTCCACTTGTCCAGATTCTATTTGCCTTCGTGTGCTAATCCACAATTCTGACACATTGATTTTCCTTTATTTCTATCATGCACTGCTTCCTTGTTCCATTATGCCTTGTTTGCTGCATTGTATCTCAAACCTTACCAAAAATAACCTTTTCCAACACTTCTCATCATTTTATTTTGTCTCCCTATATTGGGTTTAATGTATCTATTTTTTTTATATCCTTCCCTCTGTCGGGTTTCCCACACCCTCTTTAGTCTCCCTCTTAGCTCATTCCTCTCGATATCCCCCCCTTCCCTATTTCATTTACCATAATCTCCCCTTTTCCTTTGGGAGTTGTCTTCGATCTCTTTTTCCCAGACCCCCCATAATTATTTTGGTTTCTTTTGTCACATGTTCACAACCCCTTTCATTTTTGTGTCCTTCGCAGAATTGTTTCATGGACCTTTCAAGCCTTAGTTATAATCATCTCGGGTATCCCTATTTCTAATTATCTTTTTGAGTACCCATATCCTTGTGAAAACATCATTCAGACTATAGACAACAACATATCATGTTGAGGCATTTACATAACAATGGAACCTTTTTTGAATGAGGTCAAAGGGTGTGTGAAGCGATTAGAAGAAATTTTGGAAGGAATACTAGATCAATACGAGGAGAATGCAGGAAGAATCAGTAATATGGAAAGTATTATGTCTCTTCTCCTAAGAAGAACTGAAATCATCAATGTTGGAACATGGGCAGACCTAGGGTTTATCTCTAACAACGCATCAACAAGCCCTAACTACTGGCCCTTTCAGAAATACCTGCGAAGCATATGCAGTCTCACCCGAAGTAGCAATAGGGGGTTGCAGGAAACAGGTGTATACAACCAGAGGAAATTAATAGTGGATCCAAGGAAACAACACGCAACAACCTAGTTATTCTTTATCTCCTTTAATCCTACTGCACAAGCTATATCTCAGATCTAACACAATGATGAAATAACAAAGTAACAGAAGGAAAAAAAACACAACATCAATCGCATAGAACAACAAGATATATGTGGTTCACCCTCTCCCTAGGGCTACGTCCACAGAACTGTGTTTCTTGATATTATGGAAAAACATACAGTTCTATCTTCGCTCTTATCTTGCATATCTCTCTCTCTTTCTGTCACTCTTTCTCTCTCTCTTTCTCTCCCTACCCTGCGCACCCAACTGCATGGTTGATCTTCACACCCAGCTGAAGATATTAGAACACTATAGTGCCATTACACTCATCACTTCTCTCACTTACCCCAATAGTCACTCTCTTAATCCACAATGACAAACTCAAAACCAACAACCAACACTGAACCCCTCTTCTCTCATATAGGTCCTTATTTATACATTACAATGACTCTCAGACAACCTTAGGTCAAAACCTAGGTGTCAAAAACCTAAATAGAAAAACCCTAGGTGTCTAAAACCCTAGGTCCACTTTGACCTGAGTTTTCCAAGCTTCACTAGCCTATCTTTCCAACTTTCTCGCGAGCTACTCCAAAGCATCCATTGGTGTATTTTTCCTCTTGCTGAGTTGTCCACGATCCGTCCTCCTTGTTTATTTGTTCTCCTCGATCTTCTCGTCCAATGACTTGTTTTCCCTTACTTCGCTCCTTCTTTTCTTCTTCTTTGACCACTTCAACCCAATCTTAGTCAATGTGCCTTCTACGCAGTTCACACTTTGTCTTTTCTTTTCCTTTTTCTTCGCTTTCTTTTTGAATCCATACCCAAGGGCCAACAGGCCCCCAACACTCACTTGTGACTCGTCCCAAGGAACTGTAGGTCTGAACCTTATATTTTACTTTGACTTCAAACTGCATGGAGTGGCTTGTGATTTCTGTTCTGTCCCTCCCCACTATGTGCAGACTGTATTTTCTGTGTCTGGTACCCAGTTTCCACTACACCTGGTACCTAGACCCTTCTTCTTCTGCTTTTACTGAGAGTTGCGAGGCAACTGGTTGTCATAGTACAATTTCAACCATCTCCCATTCACTAAGCCTTCCTTCCATTCTCCATTTAGAGTCTTCAACTAAACAACTCCACCTTATGTAACATAGGAAACCTCATATGGCCCCAACCAATGTGTCCTGAACTTCCTTGGATACTTCATGAAATTGTTGTCATATACCAATATAAGATCTCCTTGCTTAAAGGATTTCTTCTTGATGTGTCTGTCATGGTAATCCTTTTCTCGTTCCTTTTGTACCTGCTGATGGAATCCTACAATAAATCTATCTTCCTCTAGTTCTACCAACTGTGCAAGCCTGTTTTGAACAATGTCAGTGTCATCCATATCTGTAAATGTTGCAATTCTTAATCTAGGAACTAAATATTCCATAGATACTACTGCTTCTAGACCATAAACCAACTTAAAGGAAAGGGAGTATGCATTGTCATCTTCTTGCAAGTGGTTCTATAGGCCCATAACACTGTTTGTACTCTCAAATCCCAATCATCTCTATTCACACTGCAAATCTTTGTCAACATTGTATCCAAGATCTTGTTGAAAGATTAAATTGTACCATTCACTTGAGGATGGTATAAAGTGCTCTTATGGTGGTGAAATTCAAATTTCTGAGTCAAGGATTCAATAGTATTATTAATAAAATGTGTACCGTGATCGCTCATAAGGATCTTCAGGCATCCAAACCTGGTTATGATATCATAAAATATGAATCACACAGTTATAGTTGCACAACAGTCCTTAACTGCTCTTGCTTCTACCCATCTGGTCAAATATTATGTCGCAGTGATTATGTATCAAGCTCCCATGCACTTTCCTGGTGGGTTGATAGGTCCCACAAAATCAATGGCCCATTTCTCAAATGATTGTAAGGTTAGTTGGGGTTCTAAAGGAATCTCATCCCTTCTAGAAGGTTTCCCAACTCTTTGGCATACATCGCAAGCTCTGTAGTATTCCTTAGCGTTTTTATGTAAAGTGGGCCACCAGAGGCCACCTCTAAGAACCTTCTGCGCTGTTGCTTTTCCTGCATAGTGTCCTCCTGTGATTCCTTCATGTGCTTCTACCAGAATCAATGGTATTTCTGCCTCCATAACACATCTCCTCAAGATCTCATCAGGTCCCATCTTATACTTGTCAAGCTATAAGTTAAAAATCTGCAGCACGAACTACCAGTTGTTTCTTCTGAATGATGGTATATTCGCGAAGTGCCATTACTGTAGATATGAACTGGACTATTTTGGTGAAGTGATCATCAAACTTTTTGATGGCCAACAACTGTGCATCTGGTAGTGCATCCTCCAAGCTAGTAGGTTCCTCTCCATGTTCTAACCTAGACAAGTGGTTAGGTCCCTTGTTCATTCTCCCTGGCTTGACCACAATCTCGAAATCATATTCCTGAAATAATAGAAGCCATATGCATATCCTTCCCCCCAACACTGGCTTGTTGAATAGTTATTTCAATGTAGAATGATCAGTGAACATATTAAAGTGTCCTCCCAACAAGTAGTGACGAAACTTCTACATCACATACACCATGGCTAAACCTTATCTCTCAGTGGTAGTGTAATTTATCTCAGCTATTTAGAGATTCATGCTAGCAAAGGCTAATGGATGGTCAATATCTCTTGCTCCTGGTCCTTCTATGTCTCTTTGTCCTTCAGTTTCTACGGTGTTCACCTTCCTAGGATCGTCGTCTTCATCAACGTTGATGTTGTAACAACCCTACAATTTCTGAAGAAGTGCAGTCCATTCATCCTCTTGCCAACCTGTAGTGGTGAGGCATAGGTCTACTTGAAGATACCAATTGATAGGGGTTGTGTCCAAAGTGTTAATGAATTTATGCACCCACTTATCTTGAGGAATGGTTCTCCAGGCTTCCTCACAACTTCTCACATGGTCCTTCAGATATATTTGACCTGTGCATCTAACCTCACACCCTTCTACTTGGTCTGAAAAGCGCATTGTCGTCAAAGTTCGACATTGCACCCAGTCCACGATGTTCTTCTTGTGCGTCCCCCACCATATTTCTAGTGTTGATTTCAAGGCCTCATCCAGTGCCAACAATCTCTGTTGTACTGGTACAATTTCTTCAAATTCCAATAAGAATGTTTCTAAATGATTTAAACCATCAAATGTGGGAAAATTACTGACTTTTGTGCCAATCCAATGAAATTCCCTAGTCAATCTAGCACATCACTGCGTAGAAAATTCATACATTTTGTTCTGCTAGTTCTCTAGTGCTTCTTTTGAATCTGATGAGCATGTGTTCTCACTTCATGAGCTTAAATTCCCATCCGCTGTAGGATTAATGTAATCCTATTGTCTTGCAGTAAATTTATATATATTCTCTATCTCGTATGCGTGGTCTTCTTTTCTAATGGGTTATGTGTATCTGCGACCTGCATCAGGATCCAGAGGTACAATGAACCTAAGGCCATCACCTTCAAATTTCATTCTTCTTTTCTTTAAGTCAACAACAGTAGAATTATTGAAATCCCAATCAATTCCTAACAGTGCAGGATAAGGATAGCTATCGTCAACTATCTCAATCACCTCGAAGTCCAAAAACATCCTTACCCCGTCGATGTCCACAGGGACATGATCTAGTATTCGAAAGGGGATTATTGCTTGCTTATTAGCCATCCTGAGCCTGATAGGGGAATGAATCAACTTAGGTTTTCCCATTAGTGCCCAGGTCTTCTTCGTCATAACATTGACTTCTGACCCTAAGTTGAGGACCACATAATCTATGTCATAATATCCAATCTGAGCATTAAGGTGTAGTTCCTTATTTTTCCTTCTCTTTATGGATACTTCATGTATTTCTTTATTTAGTAGAGGATCTATCCTTTCTATCTCATAATGTCTGATCAAATTTTGTAGCTCTTGTACAACTCTTTCATCCTTAATCAAATTAATTAAAGTACATAAGAATTCCATAAGCTTGCTTACCTCTTTTCCTTCTTTGGGCGAAGAAGACCGATCGAATGCCAAAGGCATTCCACATTATCTCACTTATGTTTTTGTCTTTGATGAAGAAGCCTGATCTCTTCCAAATTATTTTCTTGCCTCTTCAAATGTTTGATTTTCTTTCCTTGGATCAAACACTTGTGTCTTCTCTGCAGCTCTTCTGACCCTTTATTCTTCTATAGTATTTCCTAGGGTCACTCTATCTTCTCCTGTAACAATGCCTCCTCTAGTGATTACAACAACTCTGGGATCCTCTCTACAAGGTTTAGATGAGATTAGTTGTACTTGTTGGTTTCCTCCTCATCTCTCCTAAAGTTTGGCCAACATCACAAGACAATATTCAATGACATGTTAAAATGAGTTGCAGTAGTTGCAAGTGGTACAAAAGTTTTGTTAGTCCCTTACCAAGTGACCTGGTTGTGCGCAGCTATAATAAATGATCTGACCTCGACCTCGACCCATGCCTCCTCCTCGTCCTCTTCCTCTGAATCCACTGCGAGGGTTGAAGTTTCCTCTTCCTGGGGAATTAAAATGCGTAGTATTTCTCTCTTACTGCATCTTTCCTTGAATCCTATATGTATCCCTTGACCTTTAATGCAAGAGGTCATAAGCCCTACAGTCCTTGTCATCATGCCCCACAGATTTACAGAATGTGTAGTAAATATTTTTAGGTGTTTGAACATATTTTTTCATGTAATAACATTCACCAGGGTGATTTCTATTTCTACATACCTCGAACCAAGGTAGAGTAACCTGCCTCAAAGGGCTCGAAGCTCTAGATACCAAGTATTCATGAAATAGGGGGAATTTCTCCTTATCATGGCCTTTTGACTTACATCTGATAGACCATATGTCTTCTCTTTTATCTTTTCCCTTGTCTTTCTTCATATCTTTGACCTGTAGAGATAAGCTAGTTAACTGACTCAAAATTTGACTCATACCTGAGCTGAATTCTCCCATAGGGGTTGACTCTAGTTTCATGGAGATTTCCAACGCCTTAGCCTGTGAAGCAACCTTCTATTACATCAGAGGGACTCTGATGTGTGGTAGGAGGGAAGCAATGAACCATTCCTTGTTATGCTCGTCTAGGATATGAAAACTCAACTGGCATGTTAAGGTCTCAAACATATGATCAAACTCCCAAACAGGTTCAACTACTTTCTTCTTGGTTTCTTTCAGTTCTGTAATGCATTGTGACTCTGAATTGGGTTTCTTGAATTTTTCACTCAACATAGTCTTCATGTCGTTCAACGGTTTAGGTTGTGCAACTCATTTAAAAAACTTCATGTACCAACTTAGTGCGTAATCTCTCAAGGTAGTACTAAACTGATCTCTCTTAACTGCTTCATCATTGACTTTCTTAATAATCCATACGGCCTCACATGAAAACTAGTGTTGATCAGGATCTTCAGATCCATATCCCCTAAAGATAGGTAGCCTCATTTCATCTTCCATAGATCTTCCTAGGTTTATTGACTGAGTATGTGTTGAAATACTGGTAACAATGATCTGAGTGCTCTGGTAACTCTGGCTACTTTGGTTACTTAACACTGCTAAAACAATAGGAGGAGCAATAGTACTTACTTCGATAGTCGACGCAATTCCTGAAGTTTCTGATTCTTCCCGACAAGGTTCTGCAGTCTTCTCTTCCTCTAGCCCAACAGAACCTGAATGTTCCTCGATCAATAAATCTTATTCTTCTCCACTGTAGAACCCTTTGTCTTGTATTAGTGGTTCGTGATTCTTCTCAAACAAGTTCACCAGAGGAACCTCTTTGAAGGTTCTCCCACTGTGCGTATCTCCAACCTATGTGTCGTTGTGGCTTTATGAGTTCTTGAACATTAGCTTTTCAATCTGACCAACTACTGTATCTTCAAGATGTTCTTCTCATGCAATAACATCTTGATCTTCAACTTCAAAAAGTGTAAATTTCTTTCTCTAGGTCCTTTAAATAAATATCTCTCTGCTTGGCTATATGAATCTACTCTGTCAATAGAAAACTCGGTAATGTACCCTCCAATGGTTCTATCAAACTAGTGATCTACTACTCTTGACACGACATTATCAACTCTCTTGACCTTATTGATCAACGTCGAAGTCCAAACCACAGATGGTCTAGATCTTATCTCAAACTAGGTATCTTCTAATCTGGCTAACCACTCATATAGCTCCTTATGAATTCCTTCAAAGAAAATCTTGTGTATATAAATAAAGATATACTTTCCCAACCAGTCCTTTGTACTAAGATTAGGGTTCTTGTTCTGAGTTTCGACAAATTCCTTTTCTTGTTCTTCTATCCACTTTTGAATCTCTGTCTTTGATGGAAACCACCTTGGCATTCCCTCAAGAAGATCCCAGTCCCGACAACGAAACCATTTGGTGGCATAGGGGCAGACCCAGGGTTCATCTCTAACAACGCACCAACAAGCCCTAACTATTGGCCCTTTCGGAAACACCTGCGAAGAAGATGCAATCTCACCCAAAGTAGCAATAGGGGGTTGTAGGACATAGGTGTCTACAACCAGAGGAAATACAAAGTGGATCCAAGGCAACAACACACAACAACCTAGTTATTATTTATCTCCTTTAAGCCTACTGCGGGAGCTATATCTCAGATCTAACACAATGATGCAATAACAGAGTAATAAAAGGAAAAAGAACACAACATCAACCACACAGAACAACAAGATATAAGTGGTTCACCCTCTCTCTAGGCCTACGTCCACAAAACTGTGTTTCTTGATATTATGGGAAAACATACAGTTTTATCTACGCTCTTAGCTTTCATATCTCTCTCTCTCTTTCTCTCATTCTTTCTCTCTCTCTTTATCTCCCCGCCCTGCGCACCCAGTTGCAGGGTTGATCTTCACACCCAACTGAAGATCTTAGAACACCAGAGTGCCCTTACACTCAACACTTCTCTCACTTACCACAATATTCACTCTCTTAATCCACAATGACAAACTCAGAACAAACAACCAACACCAAACCCATCTTCTCTCATCTAGGTCCTTATTTATACATTACAATGACTCACAGACAACCTTAGGTCGAAACATAGGTGTCAAAACCATAAATACCAAAAAACTAGGTGTCTAAAACCCTAGTTCCACTTTGACCCACGTTTTTCGGGCTTCGCCAACCTGTCTTTCCATCTTTCCCGTGAGGTGCTCCAAAGCATCCATTGGTGGCTTTTTCTGCTTGCTGAGTTGTCCACGATCCATCTTCCTATCTGATATGTTCTCCTTGATCTTGTTGTCCAACGACTTGTTTTTCCTTACTATGCTCCTTCTTTTCTTCTTCTTTGACCACTTTGACCCAATCTCAGTCAATGTGCCTTCTGTGCAGTTCCGACTTTGTCTTTTCTTTTCCTTTTTCTTCGCTTTCTTTCTTAATCCATACCCAAGGGCCAACAATCATTCATGAAAGACAAAAAAAAAACTACTTTGGAACAAACAATGTTAATGCTCATCCAGAAAATAGAAAATTTATAACAATAAGTGAGACATATACAAGAACGAGAGATTGAAAAACAAAGAATTTAGGAGCTTGAAGCAACAATCAATAAGCTTATGCAAAGACTAAACATGGTTGAACAAGAAAAAAATGTTTCATAGCAAGATATGCTCCCCAAGAATCAAACTCAAACACTATCAATCAAGTCAATAATTCAGGTGAAGCACATGGAGGAAATGAAGCAGTACCCATGGAAATAGAACATAGTACTCAGAGAACAGACGAAAGACATGATGGATATCAATTTAATGTATTATTATGAATTTTTTTGAATGAATAATATTACTAGGACAATATATAAAAGTATATGGCATCCTCATTGCCTGAAATTATAATTTTCTATATTTTTTATATTTCATTCAGTACACAGAGTTGTGCTCTGTTTCAATCAAGACGTTTTTTTGTAAATTTTGACAGTTGCTTTGCCTCAGGCGCAACAATTTAATACAAGGTTCCTATTCAGTTCCTGTTTAAAAAAAAAACACATTAGTCTATGGTGTGAATCTAGATATAAATTAATGTCATTTTGATCAACAAGAAAATAAGATGGCATTTTAGTATTAGTGTTAACCATGTTGTCTTTAATTTTGGAATATGAAATTTCTCATTAGTCTAAAGATGAGCCTTCAGTGGACTTTTTAAAATGCATGCAGGGCCTATCAGAATTCACACTTTGAAATTAAAAGACATTGGATTCAAGTATCTCATGTTTTTAACAATATTTCATATTCATGTTCTCCAAAATACCTCTAAATGCGCAAAACATCCCTAAAAATTGGCAATTTCCTAGTTCTACATTATTTTTGTCAACTCCAAAAATATGTACAGAAATGCAGACATAGGGAAAATAGTAGCCTCCTTTATGATATAAAAATTGAAAATTTGTATTTACAACATTCCTAACCTACCTATATATAAGTTAGAGATTCAATCCAAATCCATAAAATACCTACTGTTACAAACTAAAATTAACTTCGCCTTTTTAGCAAGAAAATTGCATGTAATTAATGTTCTTTCCTTTATATATCTGGAAGCAATCATTTTTTATTTTCTAATATATTACTATTATTCTACCATTTTTATGGATAATATTCATGATTTCATATGTTCAACTAGAATTTAATGTTATAGTATTTTTATACCCTGCCATCAAAATTGAACTTGATGTTTTTTTTAAACATATCTTATCTTTACATATTCATAGAAAAATGTTTACAATAAAACATACAAAATGGGATGTAAGGTTATATACAGATACAATTATATCTTTTTCCTCAGAGCAAGAAGCATTGAATAAAAGTTAGAGTACTTATTTCGGTTTGAACAATGTGAATATTCCATCAATATTAGAGCTTTGTTGGCCAGAAGATGACATAAAACTTCATCTTCACACCTTGAACAAAAAGAAGTTTAGTTTCTTAACCTCAGAAGAAGAAATTTCCTTACACCTAATCTTCCACAAAATAAATAAAGTTGTGATTCTCAAACAATGGTAAACCATTTTCCTTTTTAATTTGAGTAGAGTATGTTAAGTGGCAAGATCTAATTTGAGTACTTTCTACACAGAGATGAGTTGTTTGATGTAAGAATGTGGAGCTACCACACAATACTTGCACCACTTGGTATATAAGTATAATTGCAACACAAAAAAAAATTGTTGATTGTGTGTTAGAATAAGAAGGTTTGTTCTTTTACTTTTCAAACCATTAATCTCACATAATATCACAATGATGACAATGATGATGATGATGATGAAGATGATATCATTGATATTCTCCTTCATTGTTGGGCTTGTATTTTGACTGTTTTATTGCGATGGTTGAGTCCTTTTTGCACCGATATTACATATGCTATGCTTCATATTAGCTATTTTGAAGGAGTTTCAAAGGTTTATATACCAATTTATCATGGATTCGCATAAGGTATGTATAATTGGTGTTTTTATAATGATTTTGAGATCAATTCAATTCAGTTTAATGTTTATAAATATCTAAGGTTATGGTTTTCTTGCAACAGGTCAAAATTGTGATCTGATCCTCCATCCAGACCTTCATCTGGAACTATTATAGGCAACTAACTTAAATATTAATTTGTGGGAGAATGAAGTGGAATCTGAAAAATATGGCACATGGGTTTTGTGTGTAATATTCCTAGTTAGGTCCCGCACGAGCCGTTTCTAGAAATTATGAATCAATTGAGAGCAGTTTGTGGTTTTCAATTCGGCATATGACATTGCATCCGGTACTTCATGCGGCACTGCGTCTGACACTCCATCCAACACTAAAACCGTGGACGAGTTGGCGGTTGTTATATCGACGTCCTGTGCTGGGCAAATCGACGACATGAGTTTTTCTCATGCTTGTGTCCTCTAGCTACTGAGCTCTTGGCATCTGGGATTGAGTTGTTATGTTGAGCGTTGAGTGACTCATTTGGTTTCTAGAAGCCACATGTAGTTAGAACGCATTTAATAGAATTTTTTTATTTTAGAGGAGGTCAACCCTTCTAGTGGTCAACCTCTTGAATTGTAATCGTTATAAATACCACAATAGTGGTCAGACAAGGGGAGTAAAGAATTGTGAAGCTAAAATTGTTTGTTGTCTAATTCGAGACATTTCCATGAAATTGTGAAAGACTGTGATTTTAATTTAAATGCCAAAATCGTGATGTTTTAGCTTGTGATTCACTGTTGAGGAGTAGCCACGACCTGCTAGGGGGCCCGCCAGTGGTTTGGTTTAATAATTATATAGTTAGCTTCTTCAATTGCCATTTCTTTTATTTTCCTGTACATGTGTTTTATCATTTTACTCGTTGTGTATTTGTTGTTCATAATTTAATTGTTTTAATTTCCTTTTTCCAGGTTGCTTTTAAATGATAGTTAATATGTTGTGTCATTTAAATTAATTAGCAATTATCTTGCAATCTTAGCTACTAACCGTGTTGTGTAATTAGATGCTAGTTGAATTTCTGCAAATTAAAGTAGAACATAGT
The DNA here is from genome assembly GCA_009831015.1 of Picea engelmannii. Classification (NCBI taxonomy): domain Eukaryota; kingdom Viridiplantae; phylum Streptophyta; class Pinopsida; order Pinales; family Pinaceae; genus Picea; species Picea engelmannii. The sequence goes on along the minus strand of ML776655.1, from coordinate 786,913 downwards.
ATTGAGTTAAAAGAGAGTAAAATAGAGTATAGAGTTTCTTTGGAAAAGTTTCGATGGATGGATAGTTTCTAGTTTTGATTCTTAGTTGCTTATCTAGTTTGCTATTTAGTTTTCTTATCTAGTTTTCTATTCAGTTTGATTATCAATTTTCTCATAGTATGTTGAAATAGGAATAGGGTTTGAGTTATGTTTTTATGAGTATTCAATTTGCAATTTGAATTGTTAACAGTAGAATTAGTTTAGTTTACTTCATGCCATTTCCATTCTAGATCTAGACTGCAATTTTAATTCAAAGTTTGATTTTGAGTTTAGTTTTTAATTATAAATATCTAATAGTGTGAATTTGCTTACATTAGCATAAGAATGCATTTGAATTAAATAGAATCACATTTTATTTATTGTTGATGATTAATACATAAATTGAAGGATCACATGGATTTTCAGGGTAGTTGATATTTCTTCTATAATGTCTAAGTTCTCGTTAGATTGCTTGATTCATACTTTTCATTTTTCTATAGAAGTTAATATTGAAATATTCCCTCTTGAGTTAACACTAATAATTAAATGCCATCGTGATGTCATAAGACACCGAAGACATAATCATCAACATTACATTTGAAGTTTTCTTGTTATTGTAGATTAAAGAGTAGTTGTTGATTAATATTTGAATATTTCTATAAGGTTTTTAATTCAATAGACTTCCTTTTGTAGATTAGAAGTAATTATGAAGTTTATCTTAAGAATATATTTCACTTGCTTCATATTTTAATTAGTTACTTGTTGAGTAGTTTGATTAGTTTACTTGCTTCATAAGTTTTCATAGTGTAGTTGCTTGCATGTTTATTTGTTTGCTTGTTGCTGCTCATTGAATTTGAATAGATTGATTAGATTAGTTTGTTGTTGCTATTTTTCATTAAGTTGAATAGATTAAATAGATGGCTTGATTTTTCTCATTAGATGGATTAAGTTAACTTGTTCATTTCAGGTTTTTTTATTTGCTTTCTTAGGACAATCCATCGATCCATTGTTCAAAAGTTACTTAGGGTAAATAGTTTAAGTTCCTTGATAGGGTTTGCTCATTGATAGTCTTTTCTTAAGTATATTATCTCTCAGATAGACCATTTCCTTAGTTATACTATACTACCTCTAGCCTTTCTTCCTTGGCACATATAGTGCTACAACTCTAAGTTTACTTACCTCGAGTTGACAATTTAATTGAGGGTTTTTAGGAATATAGAACACCCATCGTTTTTGGCGGCATTGTCGGGGAGTTGTCTAAAGGTAGGAAATAGATCATTTCTAAACCTTAGCATTAGATTGGTGGTGGGGGAATTTTAATACGAGAGGTAAGAACCTCGCACATGTTATAGCAGGTTCCCCCAAACCCAATGGTAGTTTTTCTTTTTGTTTGATTTCATGAACAGACCTAGGGACCCAAAAGGGAAGATACATTAAAACAAAATCATACCTTTCAACCAAGGTTACTTCCGACCTTTTCGGGGGAAGGAACATTCCACTCACAAACTCAAGAAGTAAAGAAGTCTCTGAAGAGACTAAAACAGGGAGCACTATAGAACAAAAAATTGAAACATCAGTAATAGTGGGACAGGAAGCAAGACCACTCAAGCCTTTCGTAGAACCAAACAACACAACCTTTGTTTTCTTACCACCACCAGGAGAATGAATTTGAAGTTGACCATTAGTTTGGAAGAACTCTCTCAAATCCTAGCAACAGTTGGGATATGTTCTTTTCAAGAAGAACACATCTTGACAATAGTCAAGAACTTGTCTACCTCTCCGGAAATATTAGAAGAATCAAGGTCCTATGAGGTACAAAATGATTTTCCTTGCCAAAATGCGAAGGAAGATGAAAACTTATGGACTACATCGAGTGGAGAGAAATCATTAAGACTTGAGATTGAGGAGTTTTCAACATCCATCTCAGCAGATCCTTTATGTACTTTAGAAATCAATCATCCAAAAGAAGAGGATCTACATAGCATGATGAAGGAGAGCATATAAATTACTATTGATGAACATCAAGATTACATTGAAATTTGGTTTCAAGAGGTCATCAGTCCACAATACTATTCTCTTCTTCAACACCTTCTGATGCCAAAACAAGTAGGTTGGTTGGTTCTTCATATCCAGGTAATCATTGCGGTAAATTTCTTATATGTGGATATGAGTATGTTTCTTATCTTGCTTCACACATGGTTACATTGGAAAATTTCTTACACCTGAATAAAGATTTTCCTTTCTTTTTAGGTAGGGTAGGATAATAAATAAAAGTTGCATGTTGTTAGTTTAGCTTAAAGTCTAATGCAACCTTATTTTACATTTTCTTTTAATAAAAGAACTATGAGATGCATTTTCCAGTGACTTGAACTCATTGATCTCATTAGTTTTTTATATTTTAGAGTGTGTTTTTTTACAAACAATCCTAGAGATTCCTACAGGTATTTTATTATTATTTTTTCTTTCACCAAGAGTAGACAATTTTAAGGAGAAAAAAAGGAATTATTTTCCTTCAAAAATATTGCTATATTTTAACCTTGTTGTCTGCTAAGCATCAATCGAATAATGACTTGTTGTAATTAGCCACATTTTTCCAAATATTTTCATCTTCTTTTTATCAAGGCATCTTTAATGGCAGTTGCTCTTAACCTCCACCACTAGAGGATATAAGGAAGTGATACCTTGACTATCAAACTTATAGGTTACTTGTACAATTTCCCCAATAAAACTGAGTAAGTGAGTAAAGTATCTTTATTAAAGAGTAGCAAGGAGGTCTTATTAGAGGTTAGCCATGGAAACATCACAATAACTTTAAAAAAAAAATGTAAGTTGAGCCTAAAGATACCTTTCTGTTCATTCCCAATGGTACCATCCAATACACACTAAAAATTCTTTATTATACCATATATTTAGATAGGCCATGTCCCCTTAAGTACCCCTTACATTAGGAAAATATCTAAGGAATACATAAAGGAGAGACATCCTCTAACATAAATACCATCCGAGTCTTAAATAAAATTTTCATAGTTGTCTCCCCATCTTCTTGCCAAAAAAGAAATCTTTATATTAAAATCTTAAAAGATGGTGGACCATTCTTTGAGGGTGTAAAAGGATAACCCGCCAGGATACTGAATAGGTGTGCTGGCAGTGGGTACCAACCTATGGTATGACTAGTTAAACCCGTCAGAGTACTGAACATGCTTGCTGGAAGAGGGGCATTCTACCTAGCGAGGATGATAATCTGACAAAAACAAATATATATATAATGAGAACTTCCTAAATCTTAAACTTGTTTTGATGTACAATATTACTTGTAGACAAAGCTGACATGGAGTATGTATGGTTAAGCTAAGGTTAATGAACTCCATAAATTTTCCATTGGGAACTAACTTTGAGACTATCTCGAAACTCTCTCTCCTACCTCTTCTTAGCTATATGTAGGATGTTCTTTCCTATAGGTGGGGCCATATTATAACCCCCTCTTCAAACTAATGTGTGAAATTTATCTCTACACTTGGAAAGTTGTAAATCTTAGGCTATTGGGAGAATTGACTGGTTCCCTATAGTTTTTATTGTGAGGTGTCACAATACTTAGGAGTGGGGTAGGGGTTTCATGAGCTGACAAATGATAAATACTTCCTATCTATAATCCATGAGAAGAAGAAGTAGAATCTTTGTAAAATTTATGTATATTTCTTTCATGATATGGACTATTATGTCAGCAGTTACTTTATTTTGAAATGTTAATTCCCTATGTGTTATAAACTATTGTACATTTCCTTGACATATCACTTAACTGTTTTTACAGACTATTCATTACAGATTTATGATTTCATGCCTTATATAATGTGAGATAAAGGAACAGATTGTGTGAGAACGATGGCAAAACAAGTAATAATGGAACACTCTTATCCTTCCTCTGCTCTTGTTCACCGTGACTGACAAACGTGTTTTAAGACTGAGTGCTATGGATAAAACATGTATTACAGGATGAACAGATTTCATTTCGCACAGGATTCTAGGGACTGTTACTCCATCCAAACCCCATTCTATGAAGACTCCAAACCCTCCTGCTCAAACTATCCCTTTACCAGAACAAAAGACTAAGAAACTTGTTGATACCCCTGCAACCTCATCAAGCAAGAAGACTAAGAATCCTATTGATAACTCTCCAATGCCCTCAACATCTATCGATCCTACACCCAAAAAAGTTACAAGAGGTAATTCAACAAGACTTCCCTGTAGTCCCCACAAATAGGAGAGGATATAATCGATTCAAGAGAGGATCTTTTCGCAAAAGTGCCTGAAATACAAGAGGAAAACCTTATGAAAAACCCCCGAACACTTCAGACCCTATCCAAGTATCCTTTGATCTCAAAAGCCCTCATAAAATACTTAGGGAAGTGTCTACAGAAGAATTGGAACCTCAAAGAGAGACGAAATCTGAACCTATTTCCCCTCATAAACCCCCTGTTACTCCTACCTCACAGATGCCTATACCAGATCCCAAAACTGATAGACTCTCTACATATTTCAAGGAATCCAAGCCCTCCTCCGAGATATCTAAACTTTCTCCAACCAATGAAAAGATACAACAAGAAAATGATCAGCTGCTACAACAATTGGAAGAGAGGAAGACTTTGGATAAGAATCTTCACCATGACAATGCAATACTACAAGCAAAGGTGAATTCCCTCCAACGATTGGTTGATAAAATGACCAAAACCAATCACAACCTTAGGGAACAATTGAAACAACATAAGAGGCACAAGACAAAATCTTCAAGACAAGAGGGAGAAGCCTCTAAAGCTAATCCATCCCTTGCTCTGCAAGTCTAGTCATATTGGGCAATTCATTTTTGTTTGCAGTGGGTCCTGCAAAATGTTAGGTGTGGGGGTAATGTTGGGCTTGTATTTTGACTATTTTATTGCGATGGTTGAGTCCTTTTTGCACTAATATTACATATGTTATGCTTCATATTATCTATTTTGAAGGAGTTTCAAAGGTTAATATATCAATTTATCATGGATTCACATAAGGTATGTATAATTGGTGTTTTTGTAATGATTTTGAGATCAATTCAGTTCAGTTTATTGTTTATAAATATCTAACGTTCTGGTTTACTTGCAATAGGTCATAAATATCTAACGTTCCTCCATCCGGACCTTCATCCAACACTATTACAGGAAGCTAACTTAAATCTTAATTTTTGGGAGAATGAAGTAGAATCTAAAAAATCCGGCACATGATTTTTGTGCGTAATATGCCCAATTAGGTCCCAAGTGGGTCGTTTCCTGAAATTCTGAATGGATTGAGAGAAGTTCATGGTTTTCAAGTCAGCATCTGACACTACATCTGATACTTCATCCAACACTGCATCTAACACTCCATCCAACACTAAAACCATGGATGAGTTGGCGGTTTTTATATTGGCGTTCTATGCTGGGTGAATTGACGAAATGGGTTTTTCTCATGCTCATTTCCTCTAGCTATTGATCTCTTGACATTTGGGATTGAGTTGTTATGCTAAGCATTGAGTGGCTCATTTGGTTTCTAGAAGCCACAGGCAGTTAGAACACATTTAAAAGAATTTGTTGTTTTTAGAGGAGGTCGACCCTTCCAGTGGTCGACCTCTTGAATTGTAACTGTTATAAATACCACAGTAGTGGTCAGACAAGGGGAGTGAATAATTGTGAAGCTAGAATTGTTTGTTGTGTAATTTGAGGCATTTCCATAAAATTGTGCAAGACTGTGTTTTTAATTTAAATGCCAAAATTGTGTTATTTGAGCTCGTGATTCACTGTTGAGGAGCAACCACAACCTATTCGGGGGCCCACCAGTGGTTTGGGTGAATAGTTAGATAGTTAGCTTGTTTAATTGTCATTTCTTTTATTTCCTGTACATGTGTTTTTATCATTTTACTCGTTGTGTATTTGTTGTTCATAATTTAATTGTTTTAATTTCATTTTTCCATGTCGCTTTTAAAGGATAGTTAATATGTTGTGTATTTTAAATTAATTAGTAATTAGCTTGCAAGATTAGCTACTAATCGTGTTGTGTGATTAGATGCTACTTGAATTTCTGCAAATTAAAGTAGAATGGAGTATTGAGTTAAAAGAGAGTAAAACAGAGTATAGAGTTTCTTTGGCAAAGTTTCAATGGATGGACAGTTTCTAGTTTTGATTCTTAGTTGCTTATCTATTTTGTTATTTAGTTTGATTATCTAGTTTGATATTTAGTTTTCTTATCAATTTTCTCATAGTATGTTGAAATAGGAGTAGGATTTGAGTTATTTTTTATGAGTATTTCAATTTGCAATCTAAATTGTTAATAATACGATTAGTTTAGTTTACTTCATGTAATTTCCATTCTAGATCTAGACTGCAATTTTTATTCAAAGTTTGATTCTGAGTTTAGTTTTTAATTATAAATCTCTAATAGCATGAATTTGCTTACATTAGCATAAGAATGCATTTGAATTAAATAGAATCATGTTTTCTTTATTGTTGATGATTAATGCATAAATTGAAGGATCACATGGATTTTCAGGGTAGTTGATATTTCTTGTATAATGGCTATGTTCTCATTAGATTTATTGATTCATACTTTTCATTTCACTATAGAAGTTAATATTGAATTTATCCCTCTTGAGTTATCACTAATTGTTAAATGCCATCATGATGTCATAAGACACCGAAGACATAATCATCAACATTACATTTGAAGTTTTCTTGTTATTGTAGATTAAAGAGTAGTTGTTGATTAATATTTGAATATTGCTATGAGGTTTTTAATTAAATAGACTTCCTTTTGTAGTTTAGAAGTAATTATGAATTTTATCTTAAGAATAGAGTTCACTTGCTTCATAGTTTAATTAGTTACTTGTTGAGTAGTTTGATTAGTTTACTTGCTGCATAAGTTTCCATTGGGTAGTTGCTTGCTTGTTTATTTGTTTACTTGTTGTTGTTCATTGAATTTGAATAGATTGATTAGATTATTTTGTTGTTGCTATTTTTCATTAAGTTGAATAGATTAAATAGATGGTTTTCTTTTGCTCATTAGATTGATTAATTTAACTTGTTCATTTTAGGGTTTTTCATTTGCTTTCTTAGGACAATCCTGTTGAACACACCTACCACACTTAGAGGGGGGGGTGAATGAGTGTGGACATTTTTTCCCAAAACTTCCCTCTTACACAAAACTCATTAGTTAGCATTCAACATTTTACTCATTACCCATTGTTGTCATTTATAACCAGTTAGATGTGAATATATATCAACAACATATATCAGTAATATATCATCAACAAGTCATCATCACAAGGAACAAAAAATGTCTGTACAAATTTTCTTTTTATTATGGACAACAATCCGGGGGTTTATCAGCAACAACTGAATAGAGAACAAATCTACAAGAGCACCATCTCTATTATGAAAGACTCAGCTAACATACTCAACACCAATTGAGATGAGGCAACAATCCTCAACAGATGTCAATCTGTCAACAGGTACGCGACCTGTCAGTAGTGCAGCCAACGTGTGCACACGCCCTGGCTCACTACAACCTCTGTATGTGTGTGGCCAATGTATACAACAACCTGTGTCTACCTTTTGAGATGTTAGGGTTTGTCCTTCAAGATAAACTCAGATTCTCTACAATCAATGTATCATTATCTTCTGTCTCTTACTGTCCAATCGGACCACTAGCCAGTCTCAACACATCCAAGCTCTCTAATAGCTTACTCATTCTCCACAACAAATCAATATGAATTCTATCTCAATAATGTATAAAAACTAGTATACCATAGCAATCATGTCACCACTGAATCACAAGAGTACTGCTCACTCCATCAACCAAATCAACCAAACTGAACCACATCATAAAATCCATACCAAGAATACCCTAAGAATTCACATCACATCAAACAATAGTATCCATAAAGATAATAATGTAATCATACCAGTGTCTCAATGATAGATATGAGCCTATAGAATGCAGATCTGGAACCTGCCTAATCATCCAAGAGCTTGGCACCAACTCAAACACAAGTTACCACCATTCTATCCACTATACGCTCCCTGTACTCATACAACCCATGTAAATACTCACCCTATACATAGCCATCCCACGTATACCTCAATGTATATGCACCCTATACACAGATAGCCTATGTATGCATCATAAACTAGGGTTTCTGAAGTTCCGAGAATTTTTCCGTCAAGATCTCCGACATTGCCGAAACTTTGATGCTTTCATGAGATCCTCCTCATGCTCTCTTTCTCAAAATAGATCTTCAATCATGAGAAAGATATACATACCAAAGATTCTCTCACAAGAATCTCTTCATCAATACTCCACAAGATAATCTCACAAGAAGCTCTCCATTGATCCACCAAAAGGATTCATACAAAATGTACATTTCACAAGAGACCCTAGCATCTTATTTATACTCTTTATCTTCTAGGTCACTTAACCCATTTATAGGTCACTTAACCTCTTTTCCTTATTTTAGGGTTAACCACTTTCCATAAATAGAAACTTATCCAATACGTTATTATTTAAATAATCCTTCTTGATTTTGTCACCTTACTTTATCATTTAAATAACCTTTCTTGATTTTGTCACTTCTCTTTATTATTTAAATAATCCACCTTGACTTTGTCACTTTAATTTATCATTTAAATAATGATTTATTCTTTTCAAGAACTTTGACTTTTTTGACTCTTTGGGGCTTCAAGCCTTCATATGGGGTCCTCCCACTTCGTAACGTCATAACTCTCAAACCGTGAGGAGTTATGTGGCATTACACATACAACCGGAAATGACATGACAAGCACTATCCATCTAGGATAGTTTCAAAAACAAGTTCATTGATCTTCATCTCATTATTCCACATACAAGCATGGGTCCTCCAATCATTCTTCTAGGATAACTCAATCCGCAAAGTGTCTTCCCGTGAGGGCTTTCACCATAAGGGGACCACTTTGGAGTTCATCCATTTGTACTTTTTTTCAACCATGAAATCAAACAAACTATGCATCATATATCAAAGAATTCATCTTCATCATGTATCAATGACAACTCATTGATCCATCTTCACCTATGCATCTTGATTCATCTTCATCGATTGGTTTTCACTTGACATATATCATTCTCATCAAGGGTAATACATATACATCATCAATCAATCAATCCTTTGGCATCAATCAAACAATCAATCACTTGACATTGACAATGACAACATGATCCAACAATCTCCCCCTTTGGCATTGATGGCAATACCAACATTGATGTCAACACCAACATTGATGTCAACACCAATTGCCAATTATTGATGTCAAACATATAGACAAGGCATGCTCTACATCAATAGTCAATGTGACTATCTCTCCCCATCAATAAACATCAATCACATCAATGTGATTAACTCTCCCCCTTTGACATCAATAACAAAGGGCCATTTTCCTCTTGGGGCTGCTCCCCTGTCTGAGTGCCTTTGATCTTCCTCTGAATAATCTCTCCCCTTTTGAAAAAGGGATATCACTCTGATGTAATGCTGAAAATACATCGAACATACTCCCCCTGTGACCTCTTGGAATTATGCCTTTATGCTCTTTCTTCAAATATAGGGCTCTTTTCTAGGTATGCATCTGATAAATATCTCCTCCTAGAACCATAAGAAGAATGAATCCCCCTAAGGGTATGTCTCCCCCTATCTTCTCTGCAAGATGAACAATATGCTACCATATGACGATCCTTGGACCTTTTCATGCATCAAACTCATTCCATACCAAGCATCATGAAGAAAACGATATGTCAATAACGAAATAAAGAATCATGAGCAAAAATATCAACCAAGTACATCATGTACCAAAATGTGTGCTTGTCATGCACAACACCTATGTACATCAACATCATGCAATGTGCCAAGAGATATCATCCATGAAATGTATCAATCATATGCTTCTATCAACATGCTAACATGTGCATGTACCAATATTCCAACCATGTGCATCCACCAATGTGCCAACCATGTGCATCTACCAATATGCCACCCATGTGTCATATAACTCATGATATGTCTCCATCATGAACCAAGTATCATAAACAAATACCAATTGTTGTGCTAATAAAGTAATACCAATGGTGTACCATTATCAAACATATGCCATCTATGAGTGTACCAAACATGTATCACAACTTGTACCAAACAAGTACATCAACCATGCATTAACAAGATATGACTCCCCAATGATGTACAACATGACTATCAACTCAACTAACCAACTACATGTCTCAATATGTAGCTCAACCACATGAAAAATGCATGCACCATGATATCCATATGCTTCCAATAATACATCATAAGATGTATCAATGAAACTCAATTATGTACCAGCCATGTACCCCAACAGATCAACATCAATCCATACTCATGGGTTAGTGCCATTCAACCAAGATTTATTTTACATCATCATCTTACATGATCTAACATAGAACCATGAAAACCTACAGCAAACAGTGTCAAAACCTGCAATAAACAATGTCAGACCCTGCAACACAGAGTTATACCATCTCATCAAGCTGCAAGTCATGTGCATTGGATTTTTCCCAAGGCTTTACCACATATACGCGGCCTGATTCACAACAGAGCACGTATGTACACAACCTATTCAAGGTCATCTAGAACATGTACGTGACTGTCACCACTGTCACCCGCGTATACCTCAGTAGATGACACTTTTGAACTTCCTTTCAGTCTTTCATTATGATCTGCCTGCTCTATCTTCTTCATCCACTTATGTAGAGGTTCTTGCTTCTTAGAACTTGAGCTCTAAGCATCCATCTTTCCAAATATGTCTCCCTTTCTTACTTCACTCCTTCTTCTAGCCATGCTATGTGAAGTCCTCATCATGGACTTCCTTCTTGTGTTCCAACACTTCTGGGATTTGTGGCCAAATCCACTACAACTGTAGCATCTCATGGTGTTACAGTGAACAACAATGTGTCTTACTTGATAACATCTCCAACACCTCATGGTGTTATTAAATATTCCATTATATATCCTTTCATAAGATCTACACTCAAAAGATTTGTGACCATATCCATTACATGAATAACAATGCCCATGAAAAATACTTTCATACCTTTGCTTTGGTGTCCCAAGAATAGATTCTTGATGTCTTCCTTTCTTTGTTCTTTTGAAATTTTATTTTCCTTGTGTACATGGTTGTTTTGAAAAATTGTCTTCCTTCTTTGATGGACTTACTTCATGCTTCTTTGAGGTGCTTGCTTCATCATGTGTATCTTCTCCTTTGTATCCAAGACCTGATTTATCACATGGTGATCTTTGACTTTCCAATATCTCATCCAATATTCTTGAGCTATTCAAGAATTTGTTTGACTTCTCTACCTTCTTTCTAAGGTCAACAATTTCGGCTTCTAACTTAAAACATGACTCTTCCTTTTCAATTATTTGATTCTTCAATAATTCCTCTATCCTTTTGGCTTCCTCAATTTGGGTCTTGAGATGGACAATAATTTCAAAACTTTTGCTAATCTCATCTTCTACCTTCATATCTTCTTCTTTATTCTTTAGTGTTGTGATCTCTTCTTTCTTTTCTTCTAATTTAGAACTATCTTCTTGTTCTTTGAGCATTTCCTTTAACTTCAAGATGTACCTTTGACTTCTCCTAAGAAACTTCTTAGTGTTATCCGAAACATGGTTATAGTGTGTATAAAAATGATCACTTCTATATCTATATAAACCCTCTTCAATTTCCTTTTGAAGTTCTAATAGATTTTCTTCTATTCTTTCCATGGGATAACTATCATCAAACTTTACACAAACTGTTTCTAGATCATCTTCTTCACTTGAGAAAAATTCAACATCATCACATTTTGAATCATTGCAATCAAGAGTCTTTGGGGATTCTTTACCTTCAATATCTTCCTTCTTGCCAATACCATCACATGATTGTTTTCCTTCATTTGAAATGTCTTCAAGATCTACCTTTGTGCTATCATCACTTGATTATTTATCTTCACTTGAAATGTTTTCAAGATCACATTTGGAAATAATACAATCAAGGGTTTTTGGAGATTCTTTACCTTTGATAATCTTGATGGGGTGGTCTTCAACATATACTTTCTCCTTCTTTCTTTGATATGTCTCTTCTATATTTAACCATAGATCCTTGGTAGAAGTGCATTGTCCCATCCTCTCTTTGATAGGGCTTGAGAGTCCACTAAGAATGGTCTTGAGAGCCAATGCATCATTCTTATTTCCTTCCCTTTGAGCTGCAAAATTTGACTTGTCCTTCAACGAAACTGATCCACCAATGGCTCCCTTCCAAATAGTTTCTCCCATTGTCTTCAAATACACTTTCATCTCTATTCTCCCATTATAATAGTTTTCCTCATCAAGGATTGGTATTTCATCATCCATTTGTGTGTCTATGGATCTCCTTCAAGTTGTTAAGGCTTGTAGTGAAGACTTGTTCTGATACCAATTGTTGGACACACCTACCACACTTAGAGGGGGGGTGAATGAGTGTGGTGATCTTTTCCCCAAAACTTCCCTCTTACAAAAAAATCATTAGTTAGAATTCAACATTTTACTCATTACCCATTGTTGTCATTTATAGCCAGTTAGATGTGAATATATATCAACAACATATATTAGTAATATATCATCAACAAGTCATCATCAGAAGGAACACAAATAACACAAGATGTATGTACAATTTTTCTTTTTATTATGGACAACAATCCAAGGGTTTGTCAACAACAACTGAATAGAGTACAACTCTACAAGAGCACCAACTCTATTATGAAAGAATCAACTTACATACTCAACACCAATTGAGATGAGGAAACAATCCTCAATAGATGTCAATCTGTCAACAGGTATGTGACTTGTCAGTAGTGCAGCCAGTGTGTGCACACACCCTAGCTACGTACAACCCACGTATGCACGCAACCAGTGTATACAACAACCTGTATAACTTCTAAGTTGTTAGGGTTTGTCCTTCAAGATCAACTCATATTCTCTACAATCAATGTATCATTCTCTTCTGTCTCTGACTGTCCAATCTAACCACCAACCAGTCACAACACATCCAAGCTCTCCAATATCTTTCTCATGCTCCACAACAAATCAATATGAATGCTATCTCAATCATGTATAAAAAAATAGTATACCATAGCAATCATGTCACCACTGAATCACAAGAGTACTTCTCACTCCATCAACCAAATCAACCAAACTAAACCACAACATAAAATCCATACCAAGAATGCCCTAAGAATTCACATCACATCAAACAATAGTATCCATAAAGACAATAATGTAATCATACCAGTGTCTTAGTGATAGATCTGAGCCCATAGAATGCAGATTTGGAACCTGCCTAATCATCCAAGAGCTTGGCACCAGCTCAAACACAAGTCTTCACCATTCTATCCATTATACTCTCCCTATCCTCATACAACCCACATACATACTCACCCTATACAAAGCCAGCCCGCACATACCTCAATGTATACACACCCTATACACAGACAACCCGTGTATGCATCAGAAACTAGGGTTTCTCAATTTCCAAGAATTTTTCCGTCAAGATCTCCAACATTGCCAAAACTTTGGTGCATACATGAGATCCTCCTCACGCTCTCTTTCTCAGAATAGATCTTCAATCATGCTCAAGAGATCCATACCAAATATTCTCTCACAAGAAGCTCTCCATTGATCCACCAAAAGGATTCATACAAAATGTACATTTCACAAGAGACCCTAGCCTCTTATTTATACTCTTTATATTCTAGGTCACTTAACCCATTTCTAGGTCACTTAACCTCTTTTCCTTATTTTAGGGTTAACCACTTTCCATAAATAGAAAGTTCTCCAATACTTTAATATTTAAATAATCCTTCTTGATTTTGTCACCTTACTTTATCATTTAAATAACATTTCTTGATTTTTTCACTTCTCTTTAGTATTTAAATAATCCACCTTGAATTTGTCACTTGACTTTATCATTTAAATAATGATTTATTATTTTCAAGGACTTTGACTTCTTTGACTCTTTGGGGCTTCAAGCCTTCATATGGGGGTCCTCCCACTTCGTAAGGCCATAACTCTCAAATCATGAGGAGTTATGTGACATTCCACATACCACCGGAAATGGCATGACAAGAACTATCCATATATGATAATTTCACCAACAACTTCATTGATATTCATCTCATTATTCCACATACAAGCATGGGTCCTCCAACCATTCTTCTAGGATAACTCAATCCACAAAGCGTCTTCCCATGAGGGATTTCACCATAAGGGGACCACTTTGGATTTCATCCAGTTGTACTTCTTTTCAACCATGACATCAAGCAAACTATGCATCATATATCAAATAATTCATCTTCATCATGTATCAATGACAACTGATTGATCCATATTCACCTATGCATCTTTATTCATCTTCATCAATTGGTTTCCACTTGACATCTATCATTCTCATCAAGGGTAATACATATACATCATCAATCAATCAATCCTTTGGAATCAATCAAACAATCAATCACTTGACATCAATCAATGACATCAATCAATCAAACCATTGGCATCAATGACAACATGATCCAACAAATCCATGGATCCATTGTTCAAAAGTTACTTAGGGTAAATAGTTTAAGTTCCTTGATAGGGTTTTCTCATTGATAGTCTTTGCTTAAGTATATTATCTCTCAGATATACCATTTCCTTATTTAGACTATACTACCTCTAGCCTTTCCGCCTTGACACATATAGTGCTACAACTCTAAGTTTACTTACCCCGGGTTGACAATTTAATTGAGGGTTTTTAGGCATATAGAACACCCATCATTCATCCAACTCTACATATGTATCATCTAGTTTAGAATCGATGTTGAAAGGATTTTCCATATCAACATCATCATCAATGTCATTTTCAATCATGATATCATCGTCAATATCATCATTAAGAACATAATTATCATCTACATTTGGTTGAAATTCTTCAAATTATTTTTCTAGCACTATAACATCTACCTCATGCTCCTCTTCATCATCTTATTCTTCAATATCATCTTCTTTTGGTAGATTTTACTTTATAGGCCTTCCTCTTGGATCATATCTAAAAAGGTAAGACCAACATACTTTACCTGGCACCTCTGAATAAAATACTTGATCACATTGGCTTGGAAGAGAATAAGTTTGTGTATTCGGATCAAACGTCGTTGTATTAACCATGGTAAATCCATTGGCATGCTCAATAACAATTATTTCAGGATCATGCTATTTCATTTCTAACCTGTACCATTTGACCTCAAACATAACTAAATTGAAGGAATTAAATTCACACTCAATTATATCATTCAAATACCCATAGTATCTATTTCCAGATATTGTTAGATGCCTGTCACTTCTAGAGGAAACATTAGTGACCTGGAAAACTGCATTTATCCCATAATCAAAGGTTTTCTTCTTTTCATCCAACTTTTTGATGTGAAACTTATGGCCATTGCACCACATAGCCTTGTGGTGTTTCAACTGCAATATAATGCTTGACATGTAAAAAATGCATATTTGTCAATGAATAAACATATTTATACTTAGTAAAAAATTCTAAAAGAAAAACACTATGACCTAGATTAAATATAGAATGTAAAATAGATGAAACATGATGCAAGTGAATTATATGCTTTCTTGTTTATGTTTTAAACCATGATATGCTAAATCAATTTGTGTATGATTAATATTGGTATCTTGATTATGATGAGCTTCTCTAACCAATGTAGCCACCCCTTCCCATGATAACCTACCATTACATTGTATACATCGATTTATCCATACCTTCATCTAATCAATATTATTTTTGATGAATAAATGTAGTGCATCCCACTCACGACCAATTATATGAAAAAATAATAAAAACTACTAACAATACATATAATTAATAATTGATGGAAGAATAAAATTGAAATGAGTACAATATACTAGATTAACATTAATAATGAAAATTATTATAGATCTCAGCTACCATCTAATTACCTTTCACTTTCCTCATTCTACCTTCCCGACTAGGATCTCCCCTTCAAATCTGTTGATGGAGTTGACATCCCAATTGTGAGGCGCCTGTTGGAAAATTGGTTGTCATTGATGTCAACCCTAGAAGAAGTATAGAAACCTCTAGAAGTGTTGGGTGTATTTGAAGAAGTCTTGAAAGTGGTCCTCTTATGTCATAAATTTAAGAATGGAACTCATGGGAAGATGTTTTGAATAAGTCTAAAAGAAGCCTTAGAAATATGGTTAAGTGGTTAAGAATCCCTAGAGGTGTGGTCATGAAGCCTGGATATTATTGAAAAAAAAAAGAGTATGAAGGAAAATGAAAATGCATTAAAACATACATTGATTGATATTTCTCTTCAATCCCTCTCCAATTTTAGGTGGTACGTCATGTGGTTTCTCACGGTTGATGAGTAATTCCCTCTTAAAGATGAAGCCCCAAAGTATGGTCAAGAAGCCCTAGATATATGGTCAAAAAGTTATAAGTTGGCCCTAAAGTCAAGTAAAGGAGAAAAATTTGTTGCAAACAATAAGTTACAAGTTGGCTCAAGGTCAAGTAAACAAGTTGCTTGGAAGGGTATAAATACACATTAAAAACCTCTCATTTTTATCATTCAATCTTGTGATCTCTTAGCACAATCTTGGCAACAAATTTTAAGGGGAAGATGAATTGAATAAGGGAGAAATTCCAAGGGAAGATGGAGTATTGTGATTATGTGTTCTAAGTATTGGTGAATATTCCAACAAATTGTTATCGAAGTGGGTCCTTCAGAAATAATCTAACCACTGGAAGGTAGATCATGGATTATACAAATAATGGAACACCAGTGTTTGATGGTAAAAATTATGAGAGACAAAGCTCAAGAAGGAAAGTATTTCTATAAGAATAGGGGTATGGTATTTGGAACTCAGTTGTTACAAGATACATTGCTTCAAAGAAACCTTATAAGACTACAACCAAGAAGGAATTAAAAAGGAACAACAAAATAGCAATAGATTCCATCCTAGATGGATTACCTTATTTGGTAAAAGTCAAAGTGGGATGATGTTCATCAGCCGAAGAGATTTGGGATAAGATACATATTCTATACTCTAAGGAATGTCTTCTTGCAACCATAGATCCAGATCATGTTGATCAAGATAAATACAATATTGAGATAGAACAAGAAGAACTTGAAAATGATGAAGAGGATTATGAAGAAGGCGAAGTGGATATTGAGTTAGAACTAATCGACGATTTGAGTGAGTTAAAAAGAGAAAGAAAGAAAAACAAGTCACTCAAGGAAGCATTGATCAAGATAAAGGAAGGTTCTAAATATCCCAACAAAAATTATGAAGAATTCCAGTAGATTATCATAAATCTAAAAGTTCATCTGGAAGAAGCCAAAGTGATTGAAGAAACCTCAAAAATCAGTTGGAATAAAAAAAGTGTTTGGAATTCGAAATAGTATCACTAAGAAAGGAAGCATGAAGAGAGAATCAATTTTGAAAATTCATCTTAAGGAAATATCTGAGGACTTAAACAATCTTGAAGAAGAATTTAGTCAACAAGAAAGAAGACTTAAATAAGAAATCATCCCCTTGAAAACCCAACTTGAAGAAGCAAAGAGAAAGGAAGAAGTAATGAAGATCCATATGATGAAGAAAGAAGAAGATTGTGAGAAGCTTGAAGAATAGGTCGTCTCATTGAGGGTTGAAGTTGACAAGCTCAACAAGAACTTGAAGATATCTCAAGTACTATAAGATATTCTCATCTATCAAAGTTGAATAAAGAAGGTCTTGTATACATTGGTGAGGCCTCATGCAAATAATATGCAAATTCCAATCCTAGGAAGAGAGTCGGAGAAAGAGGAATCTCCACACAATCAGTAATGAAAGTTGAAGAGAACTATTCCATTTTTCCGGAAAAGAAGAATGAAGAGAAGGATAAGAATTATGCAGACATTCTCAAAGGAATGAATCATAGTTAGCAAGATTCAAATAGGAATGAATTCAAAATACGTTTATCCCCAAGAAGACCTTCTACCTCCAGGTATCAAATAAGCTTCAATCATTGTGAAGGAAACAAAAGAAGAGACTATCGTGATCGGCTAAGGCATGAATTCAAAAGTACTACATCACAAAGACGATCATTGACTCCCATGTATCAAAGTTTGTTTTTTGGTTATTGTTTTACTTGTAATAACTTTGGACATAAAGTTGTATATTGTAGATCGTATGGAAGAAATGTTCAAGAAATAATTTTTGATGTGTCCCCCTATAATATTGAATGTTACAAATTCCACAACTATGGAAATATAGCTTGTGATTGTAGAAGAATGATAAAGTATTCCTTGAAGGAAAACACTGATATCAGGTACAAGAAGGTTTGGATAAGAAATAAAAAAACAAGAAGAGAAAGTAAATGAAGAACTCCTAGAGATGATACTTATAATATTTGTAGATGTACGAGATCATGATCAATCTACAAGTAAAAAGGAAGATGTCAGAATTCAGAATGATGATCCTACAACAAAATACCTTATTTATTATTCTAAGCCATCCATCTTGGAGACTCCTAGTAATGTGAATATTGAAGAGGGGGAGTCTAAGCAACAACTATTATAGATCGAAGAACTATCTTTCGAGCAGTATGAATTATTTGAAGATTTTTGGAAGGCAGATTCTGAATGGTCTAATGACAGAGGTACAAAATGTCTCATGACAAATTGGTTGATTAAGGAGTAGGTTTTAGAACTCATCCCCATGCAGGTATGAATAGGTCATTTGGAAGTTACAAAGAATATCATTGGCACACTTTTGAGGAAGAGATTCATGATCATATAGAACATTTCAAGCATGTATTCAAGAAGGGATATATCCATTCCAGAATGTTTTAGACTTGCAGAGTTTGATTTGAAGATAGAGTAGACTAGTGAACATATTTGATTCATATTGATAAGTAGGAATGTGTGGTGATTGGTTGCAACATCTTTGAAGAAGTCATCATAATAGTGAAGTGATAGATGGGTCAACATTGTGTGTAGTAAGTAGCATAATCATGGACAGTTCTATGGAATATGGAAAGAGATGAATTCATGAGATATTTAGCAGGTATAGAAGATAATAATTGATATGAACTAGATAATATACGTGACAATGGATGAAAGTATGAGCTCAAGTGTAATGTTTAGTAAAGAACATGACTTAGAAAATAAGCATATTGACAAGTGGAACCAACTGGTTACAAGAAGGCAAGCCATGAGAGGTACAACAATATAGGGAGAGAAAAACTATCAGAAGGAGATATGTCGTCAGGAAGAGTTGAATGATTATGTAATTAATGTCATCTGTAACATCCTTCTCTTGCGCGCACTGAGAGGAATTATTATTTGAGGACACTTGCTTGCAAGTGATCCGGATTATTATAATATTGGTCGTTTGATTATGATTATGAGGCATTATGGATATGATGATATGTTATTTGTGTATTTAGATAGACAGGTGCTACTGACTGGGTTCTCCTGAGTATGCAAGACTTTGGACCTCGAGGATGTAGAGGCATCGATGAAACCCCTTGGAATCCATATCGAGTCAGGGAGTGGACTATTGGGGTTTGATTATTGTTGATATGACATATGTAGATCTGATTAGAGGTTATGATGATTGATTATTATTGCTGACATGATTCATTGATGATGCAAGATGACGATAGCTTACCGACCAGACTCAAATGTGGAGTAGAGGGGTCACGCACGACAACCGAATACTTTGAGGGATAGGTGTGGACAACAACCCTGCCACGACCTAGTAGCACTCTCGTCATGGCTTGAAATGTAGGTTAACGATTAGCTAGTTCGAGAAGACCCACGATGTCGTGAGGGAAGACTGCGACAGTCTCTCACGATTACTCTAAGGGGAAGATAATAAGTCGGGGGCCTTATTTATTAGAGTCCCTTAGTCTCCCACAATATCATCTCGCGGAGTATTGACTCCAAGGGTTTTTTATGTCTACCAAGTCAGTCAAGAGGTGAGTGGCACCCTTGGAGCACGCAGTGCATCCTGAAGGGAACGTTGCGCAAGGAAAACAAAAAGAGGCGAGTGACACCCTTGGAGAACTCAGTGCATCCTGAAGGGAACATCATGTTTTTAACTTGAAAGTGAATAAACCTAGATGGCCTTAAAATGAATGATGTGACAAGTAAGATTTTAAAACAATTTTTTCCCTAATAAAAATGTTTCCCAACCTAGTGAAATCAAAATCTAGGTCTAAGTAACACATGTGGTAAAAAATAATAATCATAATTAAACATGTAATGAGAAGGGGGTAAGAAATTCAATTAATTTATTAAAATCAAATTATATTGGGGGATTAAAATTTTAAAAGAGAAATGATTGTTTTATATACATATGCTAATTAAATTTTTAATTAAAAAGAAAAAGTGGTAAAAGATTGTTTTTCTACACTTGCTAAATTGAGTTTTAGCTAAAATGGGAAAAGAGGGAAACTTAAAAGAAATAGGAAAATAAGGGGAAAAGGGGAAACATAAAGAAAAAACTGAATGTCTAACTTAGTAAGGAATCTTGACTTGGGAACTTGTTATTTTTTAACTCAACTAAGAATTTAGTAAGGCGTAAGTCATTTAAGATTTGTGAGGGAATATTGGGACACCAAGGAGCATTTTTAGGAATTCTTTTAGATGGGTGAGGGAAATAGGAATAATTAAATAATTAATGAAATTAATTTTCTGGTGCAACTAGGGGGATGGGTGACATATGTACGGGAGAGGTTTTTTTTTATTAATTAGTGAAAAAGAAATTAAATGAGAATTTCGGAAAGAAATCACTTAAAAACTCTATAAAAAGGATGGAGGAGGAGGAGTATGGATCTCATATTTATGCGTAACATTACACTGCTGAATTTTTGTCTTGACTAAACTTATCTTGTGGGAGTTGGGATACCCAACGTGGGCAACGGGTGGTAGCTCGACCTTAGGAGGCGAGATGGGTGTTAGCGGTTCTCTGGTTTTGTGTGTATGGCCCCTTTGCAGATCAAGGGGCTCAAGGGGAAGAAGAGTACCCCTAGAGTTGGCTGGGAGGTACCGGTGAGGTCACATTAGTCGGCAAGCGGGAGATGGATGGATCGCACATGGGACAATGAATCAGAGCTATTGCATTAGGCTATGGTATGCATGCATTTATTTTGAATGGTAGATTAATATTGTTCTTGCGCTTTCATTACTTCACTTCTATTGCGTAAAGAAATGTGTTTTACTCAATGTTTTTAATCAAAGAACTTGAAGTCATCCTAGCCTTATGCTTGTTTCATTTTGAATTGATTTCCTTGGCAACCCAAAACCTGATTGATATGATTGTTTTGTTTTTGTTTTATTGATTATTATGAAGATTTTTTTGTTTTTCCCTTATCCCTTCAGGCATCAGTCTATTCCTGAGTAGTCGGTCAAGAGCCGAATCAACATTCGTCACTTCAGTGTTTAAAGACCTATAGATTCTAATGTCCTTCTTTTCTTTGCATGGATGATGACTGCGGGATAAAATTTTCCCAACTATCTATCCCTTACTTATCTTTGCATTTGATTGATTCATGGTTGAAAGATTGTCTTTGCACCTTCTTGTGATTGAGTATATCTGTGTATCGTTTATCATTTCTCTCCGTGAACAACTTAATACTCTCTGCATTTTTTATTTATATATATCACCTCTGCACTTTTGGATGGCATTTTATTCTCTACGATTTTAATGACAGTTCCCAGTTCTTGATTGGTAAAATCTCAACGTTATTAAATGTGAATGACAGTGTTTCAATTTATATATTGACTATGTTTTTGCAATTGAATAACAATAAATTTATTCCTTGAAGTACAACAATTTTTTTACCTTGAATGCCTGCGTTCTTACACTTGAATTATAGTAAATTTATGCCTTGAAGTACAATGAAAATTTTACCTTGAATGCCTGCATTCTTACACTTGAATAACAAAAAATTTATCCCTTGAAGTACAACAAAATTTTTACCTTGAATGTCTGTGTTCTTACACTTGAATAAAAGTAAGTTTATGCCTGGAATAACAATGAGAAATTTACCTTGAATGCCTGTGTTTTTACACTTGAACAACAACAAATTTTTACTTGAATGCTTGCGTGGTTACTGTGCAAAGGGTAGCATTTTTGTTGTGCATTGGTGGCATTTCTATTGTGTAAGTGGGGGGCATGTTTACTGTGTGTTGGGTAGCAATCCACTTTTATTAGCATTTAGTCACCCTGCGATTTCATCTATATTGTGTCATCTTTATCATTTATGCACTCTTCATGTTACATACACATTTGACTATGTTTTATTACTCTGACAACGTCTTAATATGTGGGTCAACGATTTTATATATCTTGTGGCAGCGAATCCACATGATTGATATACTGTGTTTTATTTAATTATGTGTTATTTAAATGTCTGACAAACATCAAATTCTAGAAATTTAGTGACAACACTATTATACAGTGAATATGGGTAGCAATATTATACAACGAATATGGATAGCAATGTATCTACAACGAATATGGATAGAAATATTACCCAGCGTTTTCAATATTGTAGCGAATTATATATTGTAGCATTTTAAATATGGTAGCGAATTAAATATGTAGCATTTTAAGTATCATATTACCCAACATTCCAGTAGAGAATTAATATTTGAATATCTTATTACCCAACATTATGGTAGCATTTTAATATTGTAGCATTTTCAATATCATATTACCCAACATGTTGGTAGCGAATTTATTATACACAGAGATACATACTGCAAATTTAATATATAAATTTGAAAGACAACGTCTTTATCTAATGAAATAAAGAAAAACAATCGAATGGCATTTTTATAGACAATGAACTGAAAAATTAATAGACAACGTGTTTAAAGAGAGGTATTGGTTGTTGAGCATAGATTCTTTACCACGATTTTAATAATAAATGTGTGTGTGTGTGTGATTATAATAGATATGCAATAAATGTGTGTGTGTGTGTGTGATTATAATAGATATGCAATAAATGTGTGTATAAATATTTTGGTCAGTGATATCATACATGTAAGTAACAACCATATCCTCTATCTAATACAGAGCCCTAGAACATTTTTAATATACAACAATCTTAGATATTTTACTAGACAACAAATTCAAAGATAGACAACAAACTTAATTAGAGACAATGATTTTGGTAGTGTTGGACAGCGTGAATTTTGTTTTATGATTTTCTTATAGAAACTTTTTCATTTTCTTATTGGCGAATTTTAGCGAATTCAGTAATCATTATAAAACTTGTTTTATGATTCTTAAAGGATAGCGAATTCCTACTTAGGAAATTACTTGTCTGATCTTGCGATTTGGAGAATAGTTGCAACGAACTATTTGTTTTAATGATAATTATTTAATGGGTACAGATTGATTTAGTTGCACAAGGAAATTATTGTGTTGTATGATTTTCATAGTCGTCTTGTTGATCCGTCGACTGGGTGCTTGGGTTAGTCATCATGTGTTGACAATCAATTCGGTCTCCTAGTGCGTTGAATGTTTCTTGAGTCTTTGGTCCAGATAGGTTATGTTGCGCCAGGGTTATTGTCACGCCTACCTCCTGGTGATGTCATGATTCCTAATGAGGGGATCATTGTGCGCTCTCATGGATAGAGGCGAATGATAAATTGGTCGAAGTCTATGCTTCCCAATGTGGGTGTTCGTTTGTTGCAACTGATGTTGGTGTTGGGTTTGTAACACCTTAATGCGTATGGGTTGCGTGCCATAGAGGGTTCTAGTTACTGGTTGTCAAGGTCATTGTGTCGAGATTGTGGATGTTTTCCTTTAGCTTGTAGGAGTTTTCATGTTTGTGTCGGGCGGGTAGTCATTTCTATTTGTCTTTGATTTCCGCATGTTTTGCCCAGTTGCTCGATGTGCTAATGTGTTGAGTCAGTGTTGTCCATTTCTTGATCTGTGTGCGTGGTGTTCATCATCAGGTTGTGTGGTTTAACTGTTGTCGTCATTTCCTTCCTGCCTAAAATAAAAAAAAAAAAAACTTTTTTCTTCGCTTGTAGTCGTAATGATTGGGGTTGTTACATATGGTATCAGAGAGGGTTCAACTCGTGACTTGGGATCACTACGAATTTCGTTGATTTGATTTCTGATTATAAGGTTGCTAATTAATTTGATTGTATTTGTGTAGGTAATCATGGTTAGAGGATACTATGGAGGCAGACGATGGGGTGCTAGGGGAGGAGGCGCGACGCCCCCAATAGCATCCACGCCTGAGGGGTCTAACCCCCAGGGAGACAAACAAGTTGTCAGGAAGGAACAGATAGAGGTGGGAGATGTGGTTGGGCTTATGAGGTCCTTTCAGTGGATGTCTAAGGCATTGTTCACCAATTTGGACAAAGAGGTGGCCAACGCACTGACCCCCTAAGGGTCCACCGTGCACTCCGACCGGTACCAGTAGCATTCACTGTGAACTCAAGAAGGTAAAATTTCTTGAGTTCTTTGGTGCCCCGGACGGCGCAACTACCGAGGCATGGTTGGAGAATATGGTGATGTGATTTTCACTTCGCAACTATACCTCCAACATGAAGGTTCACATGGAGGTATTTCAATTAAAGGGGAGCGCTCTTCTTTGGCGGAAGATGCTCCTGCCACAATTGATCATGGTCTTTGAAGACATGTCATGGGAAATGTTCGAGGAATGGTTCTGAGAGAGGTACCTATCAGAGGAATTCATTTATTGTTATCTCAATGAGTTCAACACCTTATGACAGGGTGTTAGTACGGTGCCCAAGTACCAAGCCCATTTTATGGAGTTGCTTCGGTATGCTCCGCACCTGAATACTGAGAAACTTAAGGTCAATAGGTTCTTGTTTGGAATTAATGTCAACATACATGCAAAGGTTAGGATTATGATGCCCCAAAACTTTCATGATGTCTTCTAGAAGGCCCTCATAGAAGAGGAGGTTCTTATCAGTGGGGTTCAGAGCCAGACTTGAGTCACTAGCAAATTAGGGTCATTTTGCGATGGCTATTTCAACGCTCTTGCGATGTTATGTCGTGGATATTGTGACGAATATTGAGTCTCTCAAACATCATTTCATGTGACGTGGAAATTTAGACAAACTTGAATTAACATCGCAAGAGTGACGACCATAGGGAACTTCTCACAACTGCAACAAAAAAATAAATATAGTCGCCAATACAAAAATATAGGAAAACTAAGTGAAACCAACTGTTTGTCGCTATTGCGACGACCACATGGTATATAACGACAGACAAATTTCATAGTTTATATGTTAAGCACTAATATTGTCTCATTACCCCTTAATTGGGGCATATTATATTAGTAATGTTATTTTATTTATGTCGGATTTAGGCCATTAGTTGTAATTATACCTCCTAGTCTCCTATATATACCAAGGAGACATTTGTATTATGAATCATCTTGTACTTGAACATTTAAGTGGGGTAAAAGGAGGTTTCCCCCTCGAAGAGGCTTATTATCTGAAATTATCTCTTTCTCAACGCATTGAGTACATTTTCTGAGGTTTTTCTATGCTATATTTATGTTTGGTTCTTAACATATGGTATCAGAGCTCAAGGTCTTGGGGTTTCGCTGCTACATCTGATACACCTTGGTATTTTCGCTATAATTTTTTTTCTACAACGTTTCAGAAGGAACGGCTTGGAATGTATTTAGTAGACGGATCAAGGTATGTTGGGTTCAAAATTCATCTCCTGAGTCCTTATACTTTCGGAGATACAGCCTGTACAAGATAGGGTTATGGAATCATCCTGAACTGAGTCATTGCGTCATTTTCACTATAATTTTGTTTTTGTAATGTTTCAGACCCTGAACTCTGGAGGATGTTTACAGAAATTAGAAAGGTATCTATGGTAAAACTTTTAGCTTCTGGGTCATCTTAAATTTGTAGATACACCTTGTGTAATATAGGGTATCTGACTAGTCCTATTGACTAGTCTCAAGAAGGTGTTCCAGGTAAAACAATCATAACTTCTTCCTAGAGTATCCAAATTGAGTGGGAATGGTTTCATTGGATCATGGATAGTCTGTAGTATTTTTGGCGCGAGTTTCAAAATTTTATATCAATTATTTTGGGCGGGGAACACTATACAAGTGAGATCTCCTGGAAAGGCCAAAAATCGGAAAGTTGTGGGGAAGTTACCGTAAATTCCACTTGGCACATCCAATTTTGATCAGACCTATGGCATTGCAGAGAAGAAATATCAGAGAACTACATAAAATAAATTTTCATACCCTGAAGGGCCAAAACTTGGGAGATACAACAGAATAAATATTGTCTAACATAACCACCTCAAAATCAAGGTTCAAAAGTGATACTTGGTCAACATGCCACCAAAAAAGGGAACTTCTACACCAACTAAGCCTCCAGAAAATCCTACTTGGACTCTTGATGAAGGTGAAGAAATGCATAGGGACATAAATGATTTTCAAAAGAAGATAGTAACAAAAGATGAATTACAAGAGATGATGGATTCAATGGAAGCTAAGTTGGATACTAAGATGGATGGTTTAAAAGGGGAGATCATGGAAGTATTGAAAATTTTGTAACAGAGAAGACACCTGAAAGTGAAAATGCATCCCATGAAATTCATGATGAGGACACAAGGAAGTTGAATCAAGAATGGAGAAACTCCAACTTTGGTTTGAAGACCAACCATGTTCCTAATATTGATATGAGTAAGTTTGATGGCAAGGACCCAATCACATGGATACTTTAGATGGAGCAATTCTTTGATCTCCATAATGTGCTACATACACAAAAGGTATGAATTAATTCTTTATATTTAGAACCTAATCAATTTGTATGGTATCGATGGATTTGTTCTCACAAATCACTCGTCACTTGGACGATTTTCACAGAAGAAATGATAGCACACTATGAGGATACAAGGAGCAATACCTTCTTTAGCCAATTGATAAATCTCAAGCAAAAGGATTTAGTTACCGAGCACATTGAAAACTTCCAAAGATCGAATATAAATGTAACTGATATTCCAGATGAGCACTTGATTGATGTATTCATAGGAACTTTAAAGGATAACATTCAACATGAGGTTCGCCTTTGGGAACCCAAATCATTGGAGAATGCATTTAAGGTGGCAAGAAATGTTGAAA
>ML776655.1:728874-756734 GCA_009831015.1 Picea engelmannii | reverse complement strand
TATTTTATTTATGTCGGCTTTAGGCCATTAGTTGTAATTATACCTCCTAGTATCCTATATATACCAAGGAGACATTTTCATTTTGAATCATCTTGTACTTGAACATTTAAGTGGGGTAAAAGGAGGTTACCCCCTCGAAGAGGTTTATTATATGAAATTATCTCTTTCTCTAGGCGTTGAGTACTTTTTCCGAGGTTTTTCTATGCTATATTGATGTTTGGTTCTTAACATTATATAGCACATTCGTCGCAACATTTATATAGTCCGTCGCAATTGCGACGACCACTTTCCATGGTTTATATAGCAAATTCGTCGCAACAATTCTATTGCGTGTCGCAAGTGCGACGATAACTTTTCGTGGTTTACATAGCAAATTCGTCGCATGATTTTTATTGTTGTCGCAATTGCGATGCACACAAGGTATATAGCGATGAACACCTTTCATGGTTTATATAGAAAATTCGTCGCAACATTTCTATTGTGCATCACAATTGCGACGACCAATTTCTGTGGTTTATATAGCAAATTCATCGCAACAATTCTATTATGTGTCGCAAGTGTGACAACAACTTTCTGTTGTTTATATAGCAAATTCGTCGCATCAATTTTTATTGTCGTCACAATTATGACACCCACATGGTATATAGCGACAAACAACTTTCTTGGTTTATATAGCGATTTCATTGCATAAATTTTATTGTCGTCGCAATTGCGAGGACACATATTTATTTAAAAAAAAAAAAAAAAAAATTTTTGGGCAAAATAAATAAAATTTTATTTTTGAGTAATCTTGTGGAAATATTTAAAATTAAGGGTTTATTGGGGTTTATGCCAAGTAGGTTTTGGTGTTTTCTAGTATATTTATGATTTCTTAGTGGTGCTTTTATCATTGACATTAGAAACATTTTAGGGTGGGGTTACTAATATTAAATGACTTCATTTATACATGAACTAGGTTATAGTCATATAATGACGATGATAGTTAAAATGATCATGATGGAAATGCCCCTCTTAAATTAAATACAATATTTTGAATGTTTGGAACTCTTAGGTGGTTATGGTACCTTAGACAAGTTCAATTTTCATTTTCATTTAATTATGGGGTATTTACACCAGTGAAAATTTACACCAATGCAAATTTGGGTATGCACTCTCGATATGGATGTATTGATTATGGAAGATACATGGTATACTCCATGACTAGTTGACAAAGTAATGACCATACTACTAAGTTAGTTGTTTTATCTAGTATATACCCAAATTGAGTCAGTTATGGTCATAGATTGCAAGACGACCTATGGAAGTAAAGGCAATTGTATCACGTGATACTCATCAATGGGGTATGAATAAGAGAAATCACATATTCAAGATAAGTAATGGCATAAGATATGATATAAAATTGATAAGTAAGGATCAGAGAACATGTAGTGTAGAGATTTAATAGTACGTACACTACATACCTATAACAATCTTGTATCAAATATATCATGAGTATTAAGGTCAGGATTCAATGAGAGTAGAGAGTTCAATACAAGTCAAATCAAAGAAATAGGATAAAGATGAACAAATTTCAACATAGATAAGTTAATCCCTATGAACGGTAAGTAGTATGTGTGATTAACCTATGTTAGTTTCCATAAGTAATAGCTAAACCAATAAGCATGCTATAATATTTTGTCAATGTGTGAAATCAGTGCAATGTAATCTACATAATGAGAATCAACTTATTGTATATACCATCTTACTTTACCATGTCATTGCTTAGTTGAATACAATGTTTTTATACTACAATAGTATCACTACTAGTTATGGATAATAGTATAATTTTACTAGTTCATCTTATTGGAATGTGATTATTACACTCAAATCACCATAAGTACTTACGTAATGTTATACACCTTGTAAACTACTTTCTAAGGTAACTATAAGCAATACACTAATCAAACATGTAGAGCTTAGTGATGGGATAAATAAGGCTACTAGTGCTTATAACAAGATATATGACTCACACTTATTCTGTAATAATTAAACCTTAACCAAGCTATGTAAGGATATGTAAATTGTATTGTGATTATTCCATACTAAGACCTCTTTATTCATAATCTAACTTACCTCGGATCAGACTAGGAAACAAGTACTATGGAGATGGGAGTTGTAAGGTGGAGGAGAAAATTCCTCCAAGTTGGAAGCTAGACAACCTTACAAGTACAGGCAGGGATTTCAAAGTAGAGGCAGACAAAGTGATTGACAAGGAGGAGGAGGATCATCCTCAACACTTTTCCAACCATATTGTAGAGGAGAACCTCCAAATCCTCTTCGAGATCAAGAAAAAGAAGGAGGACCATGTACACTCTCTGAATGTCATCAGCCAAAGAATGAACATCTTTTTCGAGGCGCTCTCGAATGCTCCATGGAATGATAGATGTTTGATTTGCAACCAACGGTTCACCCAAGCATACACTATTCATGGAAAACCAACCCCAACAATGGATTGAACCCCCCAGGTTTCGGTTTTTTTGTCTTTCTAGTTGTAGAGTCGGTGGTCCAATAGGCCACGACAATAAGATAGATGTGAATGGTACATTTAATTAGAAAATATGGCATCATGTGTATAAATATATAATGGAAACGTTTTCCCAATGGAAAATTCATGCCCCAGAAGTAACAAATGGCAACTAGGTCCCAAATTACAAAATTCACATGGTAGAAAAGAAAAATGGAAGTATTCATTGTCCCTTTATGCCCTTTCTATTACCAAATTCATCTTCAATGGTGATCTTACACATGTTTGTTCTTGCGAAACCTCAAGGTTGTCAACATCAAGTGTTGTTGTGAAAGTGTATGTACCCTTGCATCTCAAAAAAGGCAATCAGATATCTAAGCCAATTGTTCAATTTATTTGCATCAAGTCTACTATTAAATATGGTTTCCACCTTGGCATTTATTTTGAAAGGATTGGCTACACCCAATAAAAATTGTTGTCCAATTGAAGTGTTGTTTCCAATAGAATTGAAGCTTAGGGGATTTACCCATACACTTGGGATAGAGATTATATTCTCTCTCACAAGGATGGACCATGCTTATCTTAGACATCATTGAATTAACTAAATTATTTTTTTCTTTCACACAAAACATTGTGAGCCTATGAAATTACTGTATAATTGATGAACATATCATTCAATATATTGAATTCTTTTTGGAAATGATTTCCTCCTTGTTTCAAATGGGAATTACATCATAATTCTCCTCGATATTCAATAACCTAGTAATTAAACCTCCAAGGGTTCTTCTCCAATAGTAGATAATTGTTGTATTTCCAAACCATCAATATGTTTCTCACAACTTTCCAATGTTGTAGGTTTGGAAACCAATGCTTTGGTTCTAAAATTAATCAACATAAACTTGGTTAGTGAATCTTCCAAGGTTTAGTTCTTAAAACACATTGCTTATTTTAATTTATATGTGTGTGCAATAGGAATTACAAAGAAGCATCCACAAATGACATTCAAGCATCAACATGAAACACATAATGTTTGCATAAAAATAACAATGGATTCACTAAGGGGGCCTTGGTTCATTGGTAAGGTCGATGGAGTAGTAATCCATCCACCATGTTTCCATTCTTGTTTTGGTTTTCCACACTCAAATGGTATGAGTCCCAAAGATATGAATATGAGTTGAAGACTTGAACAATTTTGGCGAAATAGCTACCCCTCAAACCTGGCACCTAAGTCAAAGGAATTTTGTGCTATGTAATGAAACCCTCAACCTCAAGGTGTGCTTCTCGAACCACTTCCAACAAAAATGAATGTGTAATAATATCCATTATGAGACATATGTAAAACAAGTTTACATATTTGGTCAATGATCCTTAAAGGGCTCCATGTCTTGCCCCATCAATCACCTCTGGGTATACTTCATATGAATAAAATTAATATCTTGAAAAAATGATTGTCATTCCTTTTCCCCCCATAGAAGTTATCATGCTTCACCCATCTCTCTTAAAAATAACATGAAGGTATAGGATATCATTTCAAAGTATCCCAGTTGTTGTCACCATGGGATCTGAACATTCATTGTTTCTATAAGGTACTATATCTTAAACATCTGACATGAATATCTTTCAACAAATTGATGAATGACAAGTATTGTCATCTACCTTTCTTGGGTACTTTGTCATCATAGAAATGGAAGCATCAACACCAAACCACACATGGAAACAATTGTATTGACTATATGGACAGAAAAAGAAAGCATATTTATGTCAAATCATCAAAAGTTGTCCAGAGTTCAGCAAGCATATCTTTTATCAAACATCAAGCATTAAGGAAACTAGGAACATAATATATCTCCCACATTTCCATAAACAGAAAAACCAGATTTTGGTCGAAAACTTGAAAGAAATATGAGACTTACTTGATGAACAATAATGACATGACGATAATGAAGTTGTTTAATGATCATGTTACAAACAATAGTCTTTTTGGAAGTCGTACCACCTGCAACACTTGCAAAATTCATGTGCAAGTATCTTTAATAACAAATCATTAACATGTACATGAATATACATGATACATATAGATAAGGTTTTTACAATATTCACTTCACACATTTGTCCTAATGTCATATGAAAAAAATCCTCTTAATCCATCTAGCATAGAACATTGTCTATAGTTTTATACTTTAGGATTATTAATAAGATCTAAGATATTTTATGTAAGGAAAATGTTTTTAGAAATTTCAATTGTTGTAACTAATAAGCATAAAAATACATAATAAATGTATGAGTTCTCATTGTGCAGAAGCAACAACTTTTGTCAGTAATCCTCTTGTGGCATTAATACCATTTATCGATCATTATTATTGTATTTCCATACTAGTAGAATGCTAATGTCTATTTGTTCTAAGTATGGAAAATAATAATGCCAGGGACCATATAGCTGATTAAAAATAAGTGGACAGTTGAGTTCATTATAGTGAGTAATTTTTATAGCTAGTTGTACCAGTTGAAAAATGTTCATTTCAAATAATGATAGAGATTCTAGTTAGAATATGTCATAAAAACCACTAGAAGTTCATGAGAACTGAATCTGGTAAATGTATGGAAGAGATGTGCACATCGCATCTCTGGTCAATTGTACAAAGTATGAAACCCTAAAAAATATAAAATAATGGAATGAAACCATTGACAGAGGAAATACGAGTATAACAATTGATCACCACATTCTAAGGCCAAGAAGCAAGGCTGAAAACAAAAATTAAATAGAACAATTTGAAAAAGTACTTCCTCTTTGCAAAAATAAACTAAATTATTGTAGTGCCTATTTACAAAATATTCTCAAAACATATTAACAAGATTTTCCAGTATTCCCCATTGTATACCTGAAATATGTCTGAAAAACTTGTATAGATATGCACTCTAGATATGGGGTATTTACACCAATGCAAATTTGGGTATGCACTCTCGATATGGATGTATTGATTATGGAAGATACATGGTATACTCCATGACTAGTTGACAAAGTAATGACCATACTACTAAGTTAGTTGTTGTATCTAGTATATACCCAAATTGAGTCAATTATGGTTATAGATTGTAAGACTACCTATGGAAGTAAAGACAATTGTATGACGGGATACTCATCAATGGGGTATGAATAAGAGAAATCACATATTCAAGATAAGTAATGGCATAATATATGATATGTAATTGATAAGTAAGGATCAAAGAACATGTAGTGTAGAGATTTAATAGTACATACACTACATACCTATAACAATCTTGTATCAAATATATCATGAGTATTAAGTTCATGATTCAATGATAGTAGAGAGTTCAATACAAGTCAAATCAAAGAAATAGGATAAAGATGAACAACTTTCAACATAGATATGTTAATCCCTATGAATAGTAAGTAGTATGTGTGATTAACCTATGTTAGTTTCCATAAGTAATAGCTAAACCAATAAGCACAATATAATATTTTGTCAATGTGTGAAATCAGTGCAATGTAATCTACATAATGGGAATCAACTTATTGTATATACCATCTTACTTTACCATGTCATTGCTCAGTTGAATACAGTGTGTTTATACTACAATAGTATCACTACTAGTTATGGATAATAGTATAAGTTTACTAGTTCATCTTATTGGAATGTGATTATTACACTCAAATCACCATAAGTACTTACATAATGTTATACACCTTGTAAACTAATTTATAAGGTAACTATAAGAAATACACTAATCAAACATGTAGAGCTTAGTGATGGGATAGATAAGGCTACTAGTGATTATAACAAGATATATGACTCATACTTATTCCGTAATCATTAAACCTTAACCAAGATAAGTAAGGATATGTAACTTGTATTTTGAGTATTCCATACTAATACTAACCATGGACTATGGTGAAAAGAATAACAACTTCTCATCATAGATTCTTTCATACAAGGGAGCCAAAACAAAGTCAAATATAATGGAGTACTTCTGCATGGATTATCCACAAGCCTTGGAAATAATCATGTACAAGTGCAAATGAAGACTACTAGGTGGGCTTGAAACAAGAGAACTCTTATCTCACACATACACAATACATAAGATAATACGCCATGTGAAACTCAAGTGCACCACTATCTAAGGGAGTTTTAGCCTTTGGAATACATTGTGCAATAATATTAGATATGAAGTCTACCTAATAAAATATCATCCCATGCGTGAGTACCCCATGCATAATCAAAATCCATCTTAACCATATGTATCTAGTGACTCGTCTACCATACAAGAGGTTGAAGATAATTGCTAAGGCTTGAAGTTCCATTTGCAATTTTTTTATTAAGTGCATCTTACTTGTGGTAGTTTGGAATGGCTTAACTAAAAACCACCATGCCTTCACAATGTTATAAACATCATGCATTTTGATAAAATTTTGCAACCACCAAAGGCTTACTGACATTGTGGGAGGTGAGAACTCATACATCCTTTGAAGAGTATCAATGCCATATTGTTCGATTATGTCATCGCTCTTTGATTTCAATATTCAACTTGTTACATCCACATTCTCAATCAAGGTATTTAGCATGTTTATGCATGGAAACAATTCCTCTTTGTATCCCACCTTGTGGAATCACAAGACCTTAACATTGAAATCCTTGGGTTCCTATCCTTGGCTTATTTTTCTTCTCGCAATGATTTGTGGAAGGTTCAACATCATTGTACATATCATAGAGGAATGAATAAGCAGTCTTTGAGGCAATGTTGAGTAGCAACACCATGCCCATGACACAATGAAAATAAGGGTAATGCTCTTTGTCATGTGAGACACAATCAAAAGACACAATGAAAAGAAGGGTATTGCTCTGAAAATATATTATAAAATTATTGACATGGCCATTTCCAACCCCTCTTGTTTAATCCTTAAAACTTATTATTGCATCTTCCCAAAAATTTCTTTTTGCATGTTGCACGAAGTTTAAAGTTTGCACATTGCTTGGAAAAAGATGCTTTCCACATGTCACATGTCACATGTCACAAGACTTTCAAAGTTGCATATATCATGTCACAAGATTTTGGAAGTTGAATATTGCATATTCAAGTTTTATTTGTTGCCTAAACTCCATAACCCAAGCACAAGACACTAGGTCTTGCTTGCATTCTCACATCTTGAATCAAGGAGTATTGAATCAATATATACCAAGTCTTATAAGAGAAGCTGAAATTATCATTAAGTGTATAAAAAAATTACATTCACAGATATATACAAGCCATAGAAATAGCCTTGTGTATATTATCAGATGAAAAAGTACCCATAATGTCAATGCATATATGCATCATTACATGTTCAGCTATATAATCTACATCTAACTGTCTTATACAATTATTACATGACATCATGAATTTCTGTTAGTCGTCTTTTGTGTTTTCCAAGTCTTAAGCAATTCATCCATCTCCATGTCTTCATTTATTGTTTCCTCTTTAGTAGTTGATGTTGTTTCAGTCATTTCACGCCGAGTATGTCTAGTCTCGTACCCACGACGTGGATGCTGCTGTGAGGGGCCATCACCTAAAAAAATAAAAAATATTAAATTTATATGGCCAATTTTTAAAT
This sequence comes from Picea engelmannii, assembly GCA_009831015.1. Classification (NCBI taxonomy): domain Eukaryota; kingdom Viridiplantae; phylum Streptophyta; class Pinopsida; order Pinales; family Pinaceae; genus Picea; species Picea engelmannii. The sequence continues at coordinate 748,623 of ML776655.1, read as the reverse complement.
ATCATTGAAGTAGTTAATTAATATTAAAAAAATACTCTACAATGTAATTATTTACTTGGTCCTCTAGTCGGCACCATTGGAATGGTTGTCATCCTGTTCACCTGATATTCAAGTCGAGGAGGATAAACTGTGACATTCTCTGCCATTGAAACGTCAAAATTTATAAGTACAAAATTATTAAGTATATGATTAATATATAGACATTTTACCATCGTGGACCTCAGTCACAGGAACATCTTGGGGTTGCACCTCACTTGGACGGGGTTGTTGGGGAGCACCATGATATTATGGCTGCATTGCACTATCAACGCTCTATTTTCCAATACTAGTGGTTTCGTTGATAGTGTTTCTCCCCTGACTAAAACAAAGTATGACATTAAATTATGGACGATATCAAACATTTACGTATTTTATAAGTAACAAAAGGTTAATGTGGACTGATTTTTATTTACCTTATCCCACAAATTGGATCTTGGGGTCTGCCCCATACTTTTCCTACGATCAACCACAACTTTATAACCATACTTGTAACCAAGTTGGAGTTCTTTCTTCATGGTTTCAGTTCTGAATTCGTCACCCTGCATTGCATAAGGGTATATTTTTTTAATGTTTTTGGCTGCAATTACCTTAAAGTTGTAAGGTGATACAAATAATATTCTTAATATGTTTGGGTACTTACGATTCGTGACTGTAACCTTGAGTAGCCGCGCTGACCTAGCTTGTGTTGGCCATGTTTGGAAATACTTGCTTTGGTTTCCTTCGAAGTGTTACGCAACCTATCATCAAAATTTTCAAGTATGTTATATATAACCACACTTTTATTTAGATCTAAAGAAAAATAAAGCTAGTATTGAATTAAAAAAATTGTAATTTACCTTGGTGTACCAATTATTTGTTCTCCTAAGTTTTTCAAAATATTCTCTTTTGCATCATTAATGATCACCTTCCACTCCCTCTCTGGAATTGAGGGAGGACGCTCATACCTAGGATTTCCTACCAAGCTTCATCTATAAACATCCTGCATATATTTTAAATATTCACCTGTTGCAGATGTGACCATTTTTTTATTGAACGTGTCTGCTCCAAAGAGGCCTCCAAGATAATCCATAAGTTCCTTTTTGAGGTTAGAATTCTGGAAATTCCACCTCATGCGTAAGGTTGCCCCAAAAATTGACAAGGTCTTTCTCTCTAGGTGCATATAAAATAGGTTGTTTCCTACACACAAAAAGATATGATCATTAATTTAAAATTAATAATCTAGATGATTTCTGTATGAGGACAACATTAAACGATTAAAATATGAATTAAAACTACCTGGGAGTCTTGATTGTTTTAATGGAAGTCCATTATCGTCGACCAAAAATGTGCACGAAAGGGTTCCCATGCTTGTCACACATCTAGCTCCAGGAAATGAAACCATCTCAACCACATCACTATGATCCTCATCTCTGCCACCATCTCTAGACTCTGATCGAGGTGTGGATGCCTAGCGGTGCGTGTCATGGCTCCTATCTAAATTAGGTGTGGAAGATGGAGAATTAAATAGTGCTCTAGTAGTTGTATGACCACCTTCATTAGGACTCTGTAGTGTCTTTGTAGCGCCACTACTACCAACACTGGGCTGAACAGGTTCCAAAAATTCCTTTGTAAAAAAGAAAATGTTTTTCGTAAGATAATGTAAAAGTTAAAGAACAAAGTATCATAATTGAACATATGAGTGCATTAAAAAAAAAAAACTTTAAATTATGGTTATTACCTTATATGTGTTAAGTTGTGACATAATGAGCTTGATCTTTTCTTTGATGTCGAGAGTTTGTTCTGGACGATCTAACAAGCTAACAAGTTCCTTGTTATCTTTAATGGTCTTTTTTTCTTAATAAGAGCATCGGATTAGCGCATGAATAAAACCCCTCCTCATCGGTGAAATCATGATCCACATGGCCTACAGACTACATATAATTGCAACAAAAACAATGTTGTTTCAATAAAATTATATAAGAAAATAATAAAAACAACGTAAAATGAAACTGAAAATTGATAATCATTTACATGATCTGTGATTGGCCCTTTCCCATGGTCATCCTGCCACATTATAATATAATTAGAACTCCCAAATATTTAAAAATTGTTAATGATAAAAAAAAACAATGTTAAAGACAATATTTACAACAATGTTAAAAATAATAAAAAAATATAATGCAATAAGTAGAGGTTTGTTAAAGAGGTGTTGCATAAGAACCTGCAAACTATTAGTCAATGTTTCTATTCGATTCAAATGGTAATCCACTAATAACTCTTCCCTGGGAGCTATCTTTTTTATTGCGCACAGGACTACCCGATTCTCTTCACGTCCCTCATATATTCAATTTGGTTGTTTGTTTGTTGTCTCGGGTGGTGTGTTGTTTATAAACCCTGTGATATTGCCGAAAGCTTTAGGCTTTCCATCAATATAGATAGTCGCTCCCTTATTTTTATCCTTGTTTATTAGTTGTATATAATTTGCAGCGAGTGCATATCTCCGCATACTTTGCATGTACCAGACTAGCCGCATCCAATCATTATAATTGTAACATGGTCTGACATAGTCCATCAATTTAGTTACTATATTGTATTTTACAATTATTCCATCCATGGAAAATATCCCCAAGCCATGCAGGGAGGATGTTGCAATGCAATATGTCCTATTGTTGACAACAAAGTCAACATCTATAGGAGGTAGTTCCTTAGGTACCCATTGTTTCACTAGATGCTTATAACTGAGTGGAACATCTATGTCCCCTATGCTCTTATCATCATAAGAGTGTAACATCCCACTCTGGCGCACTGAGAAAACTTATTCTTTGAGGACACTTGCTCGCAAGTGATCCAGACTATTATGATATTAAAACATTTGTCAATGATTATGATGCGTTATGATAGATGACATGATGTTTTACTGCATTGGCATAGGAAGGTGCTATTGACTTGGTTTTACTGAGTGTGCAGGGTTTTGGACCTTGAGGATGTCAAGGCATCGATGGAACCCCTTGGACTCCGGATTGAGTCAGGGAGTGTGCTATTTGGGTTGATTTATTTACTATGCTATTACATTTGATTTGATGATATGATGTGGACATGTTCTGACATGGTTTTTGATGATGCAGGCTGACGATAGCTTGTCAACCAGACTCACATATGGAGTAAAGGGGCCACACACACGACTATCAGAGAGGTCGAGGGAGAGGTGTGGACAACAACCCTACCACAGCCTACTAGCACTCCCACCGTGGCTCGAACTGTAGGTTAACGATTACCTAGTTCGAGAGGACCCACGATGTCGCGAGGCAAGACTGCGACAGTCACTCGCGATAATTATAAGGGGCGTGCAATAAGGCGGGGGCCTTATTCCTTAGAATCCTTAGTCTCCCACAAGTTCACCTTGCGGATTGTTGACTCCAGAGGTTATTGATGTCTACCAATCAATCAAGTGGCGAGTGGCACCCGTGGAGCATGTGGTGCATCCTGAAGGGCACGTCGCGCAAAAGAAACACAAGAGGCGAGTGGCACTCTTGGAGCATGTGGTGCGTCCTGAAGGAACGTCGCGCAAAAAAAACACTAGAGGCGAGTGGCACCCTTGGAGCATGTAGTGCGTCCTGAAGGGCACATCGCGTTGATGATGATGAAGGAACAAAACTAGATGGCCCTACGACATTTAACACATTAAGAAATTCTTGAACAACTTCCCTAATTAAATGTCGCCCAGCTCAGAATATAAGTCCTAATTCTAAAACTTCTCTAGGGGTAAAATTTTGTCTAATCTTAAGAAAAATTACCCTATAAAAAAAAAAAAAAATTTAAACTAAAAACCACTTAAGTAATAGTTTTTAGTCTTCATAAAAATTTTGGGGTAAAATGAAGAGAGTAAGAATTTAATTAAAATCCGTGGATTTAAAATTGTAAAGAAGAATTTAATTGTTTAACTTGTGAAATTGTAAAAGATACTAAATCATTAATAAAAAGGAAAAGAGGTTAATTTGCGCAACTGTCATTTTTGGCTCTAATGAAAAGGGGAAAGAAGGGAATAATAAAAATTATAAAACTAAGGAATGAAGGAAACATAATAAAGGAAAGAGGGAACTTATGGTAAAAAGCGATGTCAACTTAGTAAAGAATCTGCAATAGAGAACCTTCTAAATTGAACTAAATTAGCAACTTCATTTTAGGGAAAGTATTTAAAACCTGTAAGGGAATTTAGGGACACCTAGGAGTAAAAATATGAGTAACTCTAGGTGGGTGAGGGAATTAAGACAATTTAATAAATTAAAGAAAATAGTTAATGGAGAAACGTGGGGGATGGATGACACTTGTACGAAGGAGAGTTTTTAGAAGTTATTATTTAAAACTTAAATTAAATGAGATTTAGGAAAAAGATGGAAGTTCTAAAACTCTATAAAAGAAAGGGAAGAGCAGGAAGAAAGGGGGGATCGGCTGTTAGCGTAACGTTACGCTGCCGGATTTGTGACTTGACTGATTACTTGTGGGGACTTGAGATTTTCCATCTCGGATAGGAGTGGTAGCTCGGCTTTGCGAGGCGAGCTGGGAGCTAGACGTACCATCTGGATAGTGTGTGACCCCTTTGTGGCTCGGGGGACTAAGGGGGAAGCAGAGTACCCCTAGCGTTGGTTGGAAGATATCGGTGAGGTCTCGGCGGTCGGCGAGCGGGAGCGGCACGAATCTCAAGTGCGGGATAATGTCTTCGGGTTATTCGTCGTCGGTCACAGGTACACAAGTGCGTTTGTTTGTTTAAGAATAAAAGGAAAATTGTTTAAAGTTGTATATAAATCCTTATGATGATGATTGATGCGTTGAATTTTGGATCATCCCGTTTCCTTGTTGTTGTTTTCTGCACCTAGACTGTTATAACCCCGCAATCCTTTCGATGAGTTATCCTTGGCTCTGACATTCTCTTACTATTGGCTGCAATTTCTTATTGGTGTTCTTTAGGCGTTTATAAATTATGATGGGTGTTTATATTTGACTGTGGGTGTTTTGTTTTAATGTGGGCATTTATATATGACTGTGGGCTTTTTTATATATGGCTATGGGCGTTTTGTAATAATGGGAGCATTTATATATTACTGTGGGAATTTGTATTGTTGTAGGTGTTTATAAATTATGGTGGGCGTTTTATATATGACTGTGGGTGTTTTGTTTTAATGTGGGCATTTATATATGACTGTGGGTGTTTATATCTGACTTGGGCATTTTTAAATATGGCTATGAGTGTATTGGCATTTCTTTTTTTGTATAATTTAGTTCTATGAATTCATTTTGGCAATGAGTGTATTAGCATTCCGTTTTTGTAAAATTTAGTTCTGAGAATTCGTTCTGGCAATGAGTGTATTGGCATTTTCGTTTGTAAACAAATTCCTGAGAATGCGTTCTGGAAATGGGTGTATTGGCATTCCGTTTTTGTAAAATTTAGTTCTGAGAATTCGTTATGGCAATGAGTGTATTGACATTTTCATTTTGTAAAATTTGTTCTGAGAATTCGTTCTGGCAATGAGTGTATTGGCATTTCCTTTTTGTAAAATTTAGTTCTGAGAATTCGTTCTGGCAATGAGTGTATTGGCATTCCGTTTTTGTAAAATTTAGTTCTGAGAATTTGTTCTAGCAATGAGTGTATTGGGATTTTTCTTTCGTAAAATTGGTTCGGAGAATTTGTTCTGGCAATGAGTGTATTGGAATTCCATTTTTGTAAAATTTAGTTCTGAGAATGCGTTCTGGCAATGAGTGTAATAGCATTTCCATTTTTGTAAAATTAGTTCAGAGAATTCACTCTGCAATGGGTGTCGGGCATTTTCATTTTGTATTGTTCTGTAATTTCGTCTCTGGAAACCTCCGTCCCTGGCAAACGAAGTTCTCCCTCCTTAAACTTTCATTGATTTCAACTAATGCAGATGGACATTGTTGTGTGGTAAAATGTAGAGTTGTATTATCGATCATTAAGAATGGATAATTTAATTACGGATGAGGCTAATGTTAATTAAATCCTTAGTTGCATTAATCGATTATTTAAGGCTCATTGAATTATGATATTTCATTTTAATGGCTGAATGTTCTCTGTTAACTTAATGCAGTTCCTTTCCCTTTCATTTAAATCTAGTTAGTTTCTAATTGGGTTAAGAAGAAATTTTGTTTTATTATAAATTGTTCGCGGGTTTGGGTTAATGAAATGGTGCATGGTTTTTATAATTGATTAGTGGGTATTGTCGTAATGGGTCTTGTTCTAATATAAATTGAACATTGTTTAATATAATTTGAGGATTGTTCAATACTAATTGGATCTTGTTCTAATACTTTTGGGATATTGTTAAATATCATTTGAGTAGTGTCTTAATATAGTGGGGATATTGTTTATTTAATGGCTAGATCTAAATTTGTAACACTTGGACATATAGAGAGAGTGGGTGAGAAGAAGTTGTTACTCGCCTTCATTTAATCCTTCTTCACTTAGCTTCATATTGATTTGTTTAATAATCTGATATTGCGCACTACGGAATTAAGGCCTACCTGGATGCTAACCTTACAATAAGGAATGATGTTATAGAGCTCCCTTAGATTTATCTCTTGGAAACTTACAAGCGCTCATGTAAATTGGTTTCTTTTAAGTATAACCTGTTACTGAGAAGAGGGGAATGTTCAAGACCCTTGGAATGTATTATAATAATAATAGAAAGGGATTGTGGCTAGATTTACATTTGGAATTTAGTATCTCATTAAATTGGTATAAGAAGGGAGAATAGTAGCTTCTTAATGACTTTTAAGTGGTGAGTAATTTAATGAGTTGAGGAGTTATTAATGTCTCACTAATGCTTCCGCCTTAATGTGATAACCAGGTTAGYTGTTATATTAAAGGTTGTAYTATTKTCATAATAAATKCCTTACTTGTTATAWTAAYTKYCRATATCTTKTGATTGATTAMAAATACACTTCCAATGCAATACGGTAATAGTAGTGAGTAATCTAATGAGTTAACAAGAATTCACCCTTGAAAGTTGCCTTAATGAGATAACTTTGTTAATTGCGATATTGATGATTTGTCTTGTCATTAGCTTAGTAGGCATTGGTCTGCTTGTGTCGGGAGGGATGTAGACACCTCCATGTTCCTCAGAACAATCGCCAGCCCTGAGACCTTAAATGGTTAAAATCAATGGGAACCTGGGCTTGAGCGTTGCTTATGTGTCTTCGAGGTCCTAACCATTGCAGGGTAGGACGGATGGATAGTCAGTCTTTTTATTGTCGGTTGATTGTTGTTCATTACTGGCAGATGTCATTGTGCGTCTTAGATCTTTATGTTGATATCGCAGTTGTATACATCATGATTCGTCATCATGTGAAAACGCAGAGTATAATGTCTTGTTACCCTTGTACACACACACACAAAAAAAAAAAAATTGCACTTGTTATAAGAGGTTGTCTTCGTAACGAGGAGCAATGTTACATATGGTATCAGAACGGGTTCGACCTGCAACTTGGGAATGCTACGGATTTCGTTGACATGATTTGATTATACTGTTGCTAATTGAGTTGATTGTGTGCGTGAAGGTAATCATGGTTAGAGGGTGTCGCGGAGGCAGATGACGGGGTGCTAGGGGAGGAGGCGCGACGCCCCTAGTAGCATCCACGTCGGAGGGGTCTAACCCCCAGGGAGCCGAGCAGGTTCTCGGACAGGAGAAGATAACAGTTGGCGATGTAGTCGGGATGATGAGATCCTTTCAGCGCATGTCCGAGGCACTGATCAGCCATTTGGACAAAGATGAGGCCAGGGAGCCGACACCCGTTGAGGTTTCGTCGCGCGCACCGGCCGTTACTGGTAGCATTCACCGTGAACTCGAGAAGGTCAAATTTCCTGAGTTCTTTGGTGCCCCAGATGGCACAGCTGCCAAGGCATGGTTGGAGAACATGGCAATGTGCTTCACACTTCGCGATTATACCTCCAACATGAAGGTCCGCATGGCGGTCTTTCAACTGAAGGGGAGTGCTCATCTATGGTGGAAGATGCTCCTACCGCAGTTGAACATGGTCGTCGAAGACGTGTCATGGGAACTATTCGAGGAATGGTTCTGAGAGAGGTACCTTTCATAGGAATTCATTGAGCGTCAGCTCAATGAGTTCAACGCCTTATGACAGGGAAGTCCTATAGTGCCCAAGTACGAGGCACGTTTTATGGAGCTGCTTCGATATGCTCCGCATCTTAACACGGAGAAACTTAAGGTCAACAGGTTTGTGTTTGGTCTTAATGGCAACATGCGTGAAAAGGTTAGGATTTTGATGCCTCAAACCTTGCACGATTTCGTCCAGAAGGCCCTCATAGAAGAAGAGGAGCTTATTAGTGGGGGTCAGACCAGGACTCCAGCGAGACCAACAGGGCGGGTTTCATCTAGAACATGGCAGCACCAGACACCAGTGAGACATACGCTGGGATATTGTGGATTCCAGAGGGGATCCACTTTCACCACACCCTGGTGACCACCGCCTTAGTAGCAGATGCCTTATCGGGGACCACAGCATCAACAACATCATCGCCAACAGCAGTAGCAGTTTAGGCTTGTTCAGCAGAACAGACCAGGGTTCCAGGCCGGTGGGTCGTCATCTTCTACTTCGGGTACCAGGACTACTAGGCCGAAGAAGGAGTGTTGGACGTGTGGAGAGCCACACTACCAGCGTGAATGTCCTGTGGAGAGGACCAAAGAGTCTGGATCAGTAGGACCCACTACAGTGGGAGATATGGACAAGGCCCATCGGATTCATGGAATGAAGGCTGACATAGTCAACTATGTGGCCAGATGTCTAGAGTGCCAGTAGGTAAAGGCTGAACATAGACACCCAACAACATTAATTCAACCACATGCCATTCCGGAATCGAAATGGGAGGTTATTTCGATGGATTTATTGTTGGATTTCCACTGATGGCCAGGAGACATGACTCAATTTTTATAGTAGTAGACACTCTAACGAAGAGTTCTCACTTTATTCCTATGCATACGATGTATCAGACACCTGACATAGCTAGAGTTTTTATCAGTGATATTGTGAGGCTGCATGGCGTACCTAAGAGGATTATATCCGATCGAGGATCGATGTTTACTGGACTATTTTGGACAATTTTGCAAGAGGCCTTGGGAACCCAACTTAACTTTAGTACTGCATATCACCCAGAGACTGACGGACAGACTGAACTAATGAACCAAACCTTGGAAGACATGTTGTGCATGTATGTGATGGACCAACAAAAGCGTTGGGAGGAATTCTTGCTACTAGTAGAGTTCGCTTACAACAACAGTTACCACAACACCATTAAGATGGCACCTTTCGAGTTTCTTTACGAGTGACTGTGTCAGATGCCCTTGATTTGGGATCGGCTTGATGATAGGGTCCTGGTGGGACCAGAAGCGATCCAAGAAATGGAAGAGCAAATGCAAACCATAAGACAAAGAATTAAAGAAGTGCAGGATCGATAGAAGAGTTATGTCGATGCGCACCGAGTCGACCGTAGTTACGAGGTCGATGATCGAGTCTTCTTGCGGGTTAAACTGCATAAGAGTTCGATCAAGTTTAGAAAGGGAGCTAAACTCTCTCCTAGGTTCATGGGACCTTTCAAGATTGTGGAGAGAAAGGGGCCCGTGGCCTATCGACTAGCCTTGCCTGATTCCTTGAGGCGTATGCACGATGTTTTCATGTATCTGTTTTGAGACATTATATTAGTGATCCTACACATGTCATTGACATGAGTTCCTTACAGGTATTGGACGAGGGAGTGCTTGCAGCTGAGCTGATTTCCATATTAGATCATCGCGTTCGACAGTTGCGACGTCAAATGGTAGATCAGGTCAAGGTCCAGTGGGACAATTATAGTCCGCACTCGGCGACCTGGGAGGACGCATATGATATGCGCCAACAGTTTCCATTTTTGTTTGATAGATAGACATATGATACTATGATACACTTATTTCGGCATTTATACTATGAAACTTCGGGATGAAGTTTAGACCAAGAGGGGGTGTATGTAACATCCCGCTCTGGCGCACTCAAAAAACTTATTCTTTGAGGACACTTGCTCGCAAGTGATCTAAACTATTATGATATTAAAACATTTGTCCCTGATTATGATGCGTTATGATAGATCACATGATGTTTTACTGCATTGACATAGGCAGGTGCTATTGACTCGGTTTTACTAAGTGTGCAGGGTTTTGGACCTTGAGGATGGCGAGGCATCGATGGAACCCCTTGGACTCTGGATTGAGTCAGGGAGTGTGCTATTTGGGTTGATTTATTTACTGTGCTATTACATTTGATTTGATGATATGATGTGGACATGTTCTGACATGATTGTTGATGATGCAGGCTGACGATAGCTTGCCGACCAGACTCACATATGGAGTAAAGGAGCCACACACACGACTACCAGAGAGGTTGAGGGAGAGGTGTGGACAACAACCCTGCCACAACCTACTAGCAATCCCGTCATGGCTCGAATTGTAGGTTAACAATTACCTAGTTCGAGAGGACCCACAATGACATGAGGGAAGACTACGACAGTCGCTCAAGATGATTCTAAGGGGCGCGCAATAAGGCGGGGGCCTTATTCCTTAGAATCCCTTAGTCTCCCACAAGTTCACCTGGCGGAGTGTTGACTCTAGGGGTTATTGATGTCTACCAATCATTCAAGAGGCGAGTGGCACCCTTGGAGAACATGGTGCATCCTGAAGGGCATGTCGCGCAAAAGAAACACAAGAGGTGAGTGGCACCCTTGGAGCACATGGTGCGTCCTGAAGTGCACGTCGCGCAAAAGAAACACTAGAGGCGAGTGGCACCCTTGGAGCACGTAGTGCGTCCTGAAGGGAACGTCGCGTTAATGATGATGAAGGAACAAACCTAGATGGCCCTACAACATTTAACACATTAAGAAATTCTTGAACAACTTCCCTAATTAAATGTTGCCCAGTTCAGAATATAATTCCTAAGTCTAAAACTTCTCTAGGGGTAAAATTTTGTCTAACCTTAAGAAAAATAACCCTATAAAAGTAAAAAAAAAAAAATTAAACTAAAAACCACTTAAGTAATAGTTTTTTGTCTTCATAAAAATTTTGGGGTAAAATGAAGAGAGTAAGAATTTAATTAAAATCCGTGGATTTAAAATTGTAAAGAAGAATTTAATTGTTTAACTTGTGAAAGTGTAATAGATACTAAATCATTAATAAAAAGGAAAAGAGGTTAATTTGCGCAACTGCCATTTTTGGCTCTAATGAAAAGGGGAAAGAAGGGAATAATAAAAATTAGGAAACTAAGGAATGGAGGAAACATAATAAAGGAAAGAGGGAACTTATGGTAAAAAGCGAGGTCAACTTAGTAAAGAATCTGCAATAAAGAACCTTCTAAATTGAACTAAATTAGCAACTTCATTTTAGGGAAAGTATTTAAAACCTGTGAGGGAATATAGGGACACCTAGGAGTAAAAATATGAGTAACTCTATGTGGGTGAGGTAATTAAGACAATTTAATAAATTAAAGAAAATAGTTAATGGAGAAACATGGGGGATGGTTGACACTTGTACGAAGGAGAGTTTTTAGAAGTTATTATTTAAAACTTAAATTAAATGAGATTTAGGAAAAAGATGGAAGTTCTAAAACTCTATAAAAGAAAGGGAAGAGAAGGAAGAAAGGGGGGATCAGATGTTAGTGTAACATTACACTGCCGAATTTGTGACTTGACTGATTACTTGTGGGGAGTTGGGATTTCCCATCTCGGATAGGAGTGGTATCTTGGCCTTGCGAGGCAAGGTGGGAGCTAGACGTACCATCTGGATAATGTGTGGCCCCTTTGCGGCTCGGGGTGCTAATTGGGAAACAGAGTACCCCTAGCATTGGCTGGGAGGTACCGGTGAGGTCTTGGTGGTTAGCGAGCGGGAGCGGCACGGAGCTCAAGTGCGGGATAACGTATTCGGGTTATTCATCGTCGGTCACAGGTACGCAAGTGCGTTTGTTTGTTTAAGAATAAAAGGAAAATTGTTTAAAGTTGTATATGAATCCTTATGATGATGATTGATGTGTTGAATTTTGGATCATTCCATTTCTTGTTGTTTTTTTCTGCACCTACAATGTTATAACCCCGCAATCCTTTCGATGAGTTATCCTTGGCTCTGGCATTCTCTTACTATTGGCTGCAATTTCTTATTGGTGTTCTTTAGGCGTTTATAAATTACGATGGGTGTTTATATCTGACTGTCGGCATTTTGTTTTAATGTGGGCGTTTATATATGACTATGGGCGTTTTTATATATGGCTATGGGCATTTTGTAATAATGGGGGTGTTTATATATTACTATGGGCACTTGTATTGTTGTAGGCATTTATAAATTATGGTGGGCGTTTTTATATATGACTGTAGGTGTTTTGTTTTAATGTGGACATTTATATATGACTGTGGGCGTTTATATCTGACTGGGGTGTTTTTAAATATTTCTGAGTGTATTGGCATTTCCATTTTTGTAAAATTTAGTTCTGATAATTCGTTCTGGCAATGAGTGTATTGGCATTCCGTTTTTGTAAAATTTAGTTCTGAGAATTCATTCTGGCAATGAGTGTATTGGCGTTTTCATTTTGTAAAATTTGTTCTGAGAATTCGTTCTGGCAATGAGTGTATTGGCATTCCATTTTTGTAAAATTTAGTTCTGAGAATGCGTTCTGGCAATGAGTGTATTGGCATTTCCGTTTTTGTAAGATTAATTAAGAGAATTCGTTCTGCAATGGGTGTCGGGAATTTTCATTTTGTATTGGTCTGTAATTTCATCTCTGGCAACCTCCATCCCTGGCAAACGAAGTTCTCCCTCCTTAAACTTTCATTGATTTCAACTAATGCAGATGGACATTGCTGTGTGGTAAAATGTAGAGTTGTATTATCGATCATTAAGAATGGATAATTTTATTACAGATGAGGCTAATGTTAATTAAATCCTTAGTTGCATTTATCAATTATTTAAGGCTTATTGAATTATGATATTTCATTTTAATGGCTGAATGTTCTCTATTAACTTAATGCAGTTCCTTGCCCTTTCATTTAAATCTAGTTAGTTTCTAATTGGGTTAAGAAGAAATTTTGTTTTATTATAAATTGTTCGCGGGTTTGGGTTAATGAAATGGTGCATGGTTTTTATAATTGATTAGTGGGTATTGTCGTAATGGGTCTTGTTCTAATCTAAATTGAACATTGTTTAATATAATTTGAGTATTGATCAATACTCAAATTATATTAAACAATGTTCAATTTAGATTAGAACAAGACCCATTACGACAATACCCACTAATCAATTATAAAAACCATGCACCATTTCATTAACCCAAACCCGCGAACAATTTATAATAAAACAAAATTTCTTCTTAACCCAATTAGAAACTAACTAGATTTAAATGAAAGGGCAAGGAACTACATTAAGTTAACAGAGAACATTTAGCCATTAAATCCTTAGTTGMAWTTATCGATWATTYAAKGMKCMTTRAATWATCGATAWWTGCAACTAAGGATTTAATGGCTAAATGTTCTCTGTTAACTTAATGYAGTTCCTTKCCCTTTCATTTAAATCTAGTTAGWTTCTAATTGGGTTAAGAAGAAATTTTGTTTTATTATAAATTGTTCGCGRGTTTGGGTTAATGAAATKKTGCATGGTTTTTATAAYTGATTAGTGGGTRTTGTCGTAATGGGTCKTKTTCTAATCTAAATTGAACATTGTTTAATATAATTTGAGGATTGTTCAATACTAATTGGATCTCGTTCTAATACTTTTGGGATATGGTTAAATATCATTTGAGTAGTGTCTTAATATAGTGGGGATATTGTTTATTTAATGGACAGATCTAAATTTGTAACACTTGGACATATAGAGAGAGTGGGTGAGAAGAAGTTGTTACTCACCTTCATTTAATCCTTCTTCACTTAGCTTCATATTGATTTGTTTAATAATATGATATTGCGCACTATGGAATTAAGGCCTACCTGGATGCTAACCTTACAATAAGGAATGATGTTATAGAGCTCCCTTAGATTTATCTCTTGGAAACTTACAAGCGTTCATGTAAATTGGTTTCTTTTAAGTATAACCTGTTACTGAGAAGAGGGAAATGTTCAAGACCCTTGGGATGTATTATAATAATAATAGAAAGGGATTGTGGCTAGATTTACCTTTGGAATTTAGTATCTAATTAAATTTGTATAAGAAGGGAGAATAGTAGCTTCTTAATGACTTTTAAGTCGTGAGTAATTTAATGAGTTGAGGAGTTATTGATGTCTCACTAATGCTTTCGCCTTAATGTGATAACCAGGTTAGTTGTTATAATAAAGGTTGTATTATTGTCATAATAAATGCCTTACTTGTTAGATTAACTGTCGATATCTTGTGATTGATTAAAAATACACTTCCAATGCAATGCGGTAATAGTAGTGAGTAATCTAATGAGTTAACAAGAATTCACCCTTGAAAGTTGTCTTAATGAGATAACTTTGTTAATTGTGATATTGATGATTTGTCTTGTCATTAGCTTAGTAGGCATTAGTCTGCTTGCGTCGGGAGGGATGTAGACACCTCCATGTTCCTCAGAACAGTCGCCAGCCCTGAGACCTTAAATGGTTAAAATCGATGGGAACCTGGGCTTGAGCGTTTCTTGCGTGTCTTGGAGGTCCTAACCATTGCAGGGTAGGATGGATGGGTAGTCAGTCTTTTTATTGTCGGTTGATTGTTGTTCATTACTGGAAGATGTCATTGTGCGTATTAGATCTTTATATTGATATCGCAGTTGTATATGTCATGATTCATCGTCATGCGGCAGCGCAAAGTATAATGTCTTGTTACCCTTGTACACATGCACACACAAAAAAAAAAAATCACTTGTTATAAGTGGTTGTCTTTGTAACAAGGAGGAATGTTACATATGGTATCAGAGCGGGTTCGACCCGCGACTTGGGAATGCTACGGATTTCGTTGACATGATTTGATTATACTGTTGCTAATTGAGTTGATTGTGTGCGTGCAGATAATCATGGTTAGAGGGTGCCGCGGAGGCAGACGACGGGGTGCTAGGGGAGGAGGCGCGATGCCCCTAGTAGCATCCATGCTGGAGGGGTCTAACCCTCAGGGAGACGAGCAGGTTCTCGGATAGGAGCAGATAGCAGTTGGCGATGTAGTCGGGATGATGAGATCCTTTCAGTGCATGTCTGAGGCACTGATCAGGCGTTTGGACAGAGATGAGGCCAGGGCGTCGACACCCGCTGAGGTTCCACCGCGCGCACCAGCCGTTACTGGTAGCATTCACCGTGAACTCGAGAAGGTCAAATTTCTCGAGTTCTTTGGTGCCCCAGATGGCTCAGCCACCGAGGCATGGTTGGAGAACATGGCGATGTACTTCACACTTCATGATTATACCTCGAACATGAAGGTCTGCATGACGGTCTTTCAACTAAAGGGGAGCACTCTTCTATGGTGGAAGGCGCTCCTACCGCAGCTGAACATGGTCGCCGAAGACATGTCATGGGAACTGTTCGAGGAATGGTTTTGAGAGAGGTACCTTTCATAGGAATTCATTGAGCATCAACTCAATGAGTTCAACGCCTTAGGACATGGAAGTCGTACGGTGCCTGAGTACAAGGCACGTTTTATGGAGCTGCTCCTGTATGCTCTGCATCTTAACACGGAGAAACTTAAGGTCAACAGGTTCGTGTTTGGAGTTAATGGCAACGTGCATGCAACGGTTAGGATTTTGATGCCTCAAACCTTACACGATGTCGTCCAAAAGGCCCTCATAGCAGAGGAGGAGCTTATTAGTGGGGGTCAGACCAGGACTCCAGCGAGACCAGCATAGCAGGTGATGCAGGAGCATCTCAAGCGAGCCAACGCGGAAGCAAAAGAAAGCTGGACAGGAGCATCTCGACGCAAATTTTGAATTTACCTTGAAGTTGATGTGAAATCTTAAATGAAATAATTAAGAAGGAGCGCACTTGTATAATGTAAACGGACCTTGAGTATTCTGCTCTCGTCCTTTGTAGGTAGAAGGCATTTATAGTAGTTAATGAAAGTAGATAGAATTGAATGTTAGACTAGACAGTTTTAGAGAGCAAGAGGGAAATGGGATATAGATACCCTCATTGTGTATTGTAACATTATCAGGGAGAGCATAGAGGAGAAGCAAAGAGCTATGTGAAGACACCCATGTACAAAGATTTGAATTAATAGAGAAAGCTTTGATTCAAATTCATGGCATCGTGTTTGTTCTGTGTATGAATAGTGAATGCTATGCTCATGAATGTTTTACTCTTTTTGTCATGCAAGTGCTTTTATTCTATGTATGAATGATTTTTTTTTTGAATGTCTGAAATATGAGAGAGAGAGAGAGCAAGAGAAATGAGTTTCAATTGTTTCTCTATCTGAGCAAGAGTTCATGCAAGGAGTGCAGTTGAATTGTCTGCGAGGGGTGCGTTGACAAAGGGTTTAGAGGTTTATCTCTGAAAGCTCAGGATAGATAGCTTTTGTTCTCATTTCCACAGAAGTGTAGTCAGGCACAGGAGCCATGCAAGGAGTGCGCAGGTCGAGTAAAAAGTCTCAGAGTGGCGAATCTGAGCGAGGCATTTAGAGACTGTTGCTGCAGGTGTGTGTAGAATCGAAGAAGTTCAACACTTGAAAGTGTTTGACGGTTTGCCATAACGAGTGCGAGAAGGGATTTTTTTGAAAGACTCGAAGTCATGGGAAAACTTAGCAGGATTTTAACCTTTCGAAGGGGTCGAAGGAAGGAAGGTTCCCAAGCACTTTAGGAAGTTCGAAGGAAGGCGTAGTGACGAGGGATCGCAAGAGGACGAGTTCCGGAGAGAGAGACTCCTTGGTTAATTTGTGCTGGGGTTCTCAGGGGGAAACAGATGGTCAGAATTATCTGAGGAGAAATCGTGAAGTCCCGTGAGCCGTCAGATCTCATGAAAGAGCAGGGGAGTTACCACAAGTACTCCTAAAGGTTCTAAATCTCAAGAGGAGTAGGACCGTAGATCCAAGACACAAGGGTCGTTGGATTTGCAAGCGGATTCCTATTTTGGGATTTCGTGGGTGAGAGTCTCGTAAACTTTGCAACAGGAAACGCGATATCACGAAACGCAAAGTCCCAAAAGATAAAAGGATGGTGTGGGACCAGAGGAGTCAGCGAGGCGGACATGTGGTGCACTATCGACACAGAGCCAAACTCTGTAGACCATTTCGGGTTTCGTGGGGTAAAGATTCAAGTCCCTTGCATTAGGATTCACGATATTGCGAAGTCCGAAGTCCCGATAGAAGTAAAGGGGCGTTGAAAGGTCAACCTTACGGACGTATCGGAATTTTGGAAAATTGGGTTTCGGGAATCACGGGAACAAGTCGCTTGACACCGCGACCGCCGAAATCGCTATAAGGGAAAGTCCGAAAGAGAAAGAGGAAGGGTCAACGTTGACTGTTTTCGGGTTTTTGGAGATTGGAGATAAGGCACTTGACTAACGGATTCACAAAGGTGCGAAGTCTGACCTCCCAAGGTATAAAGGAGGAATTTCTTAAAGTCATTTGTGGGTGCAGATTTCTCGAAAGGGAAATAGAAGATCCATTGTTGAGAGCTCTTCGGGCCAAGGAGAGAAGAACGATCCTGTTGACGTGGACCTTCCGACCTGCGGGTTGAGGAGGGACGACATCATTATTCTTGGTATCAGAGAACAGAAAGGTTCTTTGTTTTCTATAGTAGAGGAAAGGAGAATTCACCATGCCGCCGAGAAGAAGGGATAGAAAAACACACGATCCACCAGAGGATAGGGAAATGCCGAGGAGAAGAGGTAGGCAAATGACTGATCCAGCCATGGAAAGAGAGATGCATGATCTGTGAGCCAGACTTGAGGACATGGAGACAACACCAAGACGCACAGTCAGTGCTGGGGATCTTAGTGATTCCGAAAGTGAAATTGAGGCTGAACATGAAGAAGAAGTTTGATCAGGGAATCAAATTTTGCTCAAAAATTCAAAGTGCTCAGAATCGCCTCAAATCGAACAAGAGCGTAGGCCTCATTGTTGCGAACCCAACACAACTCGTTTGAGTTCAAACGAACGTTGGGAGTGAGAGATATCGCGATCTGTTCGAATCGTCAAACAGGTAAAAAAAGGGACGCTGACTGTGCAGTCCGTACAGTCTGTACAGATGCTGACGTGGCATGACCGTACGCTGATGTGGCAGAGGTCGTACATCCAGGTGGCATATGATGATGAGGCCTTCACTTATTGGTAGATTTGGGTGAATCATGATGTGACACGTGGAATCATTTTGGTAAATGGTGTGGTGCCACGTGGCCCAGTCATGGGCTGCCACGTGGCACTGTTGTACTGGTTGTTAGTTAAAAACATTATGGAATCCATGGGGTTTGAACCATGGACCTCCCCCATAGTCCAAAGTCTTGGCAAGAGCCACCCTTCCAATGCGCCCACACGTTGTTAATTACCATATAACAAATCACATTTAATTTAAGTTTAAACTATTGTGTATGTTGGCGGGGGTCGGGCTGGAGCTTAGCCCCAGCCCGCGGTCTTTTATATTATGCCATGCGACCACTTACCACATGGAGGGCGTGCATGTTTTGGTTTAATTTTGGTTTAAACAGTTGTTACAACCAAACTACCCGCCACTTGTCATTGTTCTATTCGCTTGGAAATGAAGCCCTCGTGTGCACTAGCACAAGGTCATATGGTGACCACATGTGCCCACGAGTTTGGCGGTTAGGGGCTGGCACGCCCATAACCATCCTACAGTTCACACCATTTGTGCGGTTATGTTCGGTGCCAGGTTTCTACACGTTAAATTGCGTGTGGGCTAGGTTGAGCTAACAGAGGTGCAATTTGTATATGCAGAGACAACAAGCTTGAAGGGGGGACTTCCAGGAAGCCTAACTTCTTCAATTTTTGGCCAAACGAGGTGCCAAAAAAGCCCAGCTAGGGGTTTTTGGACATTCTGAAGCCATTGGAGTAGTCTATTTGGCAGTTTGAGTATTGTAAAGCACATTTTTTAGCACTTTGAGAAAATAATACAAATGATCCATTGGAAGTTGGACCAGGAGATGTAGCCCAAGAGAGGGGTGAACTCCTTTATCATTTGTTGTGTTATGTGTTTTCTATTCATTGATTATGTTGTTTTTTATATGCATTTTGAATGAGTAAATCCTATTAATGATATGTTGCAAAGTTGATCCATTTTATTTTAACACATAAATTTTACTTGCAAATATTTTCAAGAATATAAGTCTTCTTCATTTTTAGATCAAGTTGGTATCAGAGAATAGGTTTGTGAAGACTTGATTATTTGCAAGTGTTTTTTTTTCTGATGCTCACAAGGTTGAAACTCATAAGAGGAGAAGGTCAACTTGTGGAGCCAATTTATCATCCTTCAAGGAGGAAGCATATACAATCACCGCAAGTTTCAAGGAGGCATTCACCAAGTATGGCTCATGAAGAAAGTCATGAACATGTTCCTGCAGAAGATGAAAATCTCAGAAAGGCTGTCATGGAAATGAGAGAGATGATGAAGGTATTGATGGAAAGGAATGCAGGGTGGCAAGGTGAAGGCTCCAACCCTTCAAAGCATAAGGGAGACAGTGGTGATAAAACTCCAAATGGAAATGGAGGGAATGGTGCTTCTCCACCACCCTCTCCTCCATCTTCTTCTTCTTCT
>ML776655.1:709430-725612 GCA_009831015.1 Picea engelmannii | reverse complement strand
ACAGTGGTGCATCTTCTTTGTGCTTATTGCAGCAAGCATCCTAAACTTTGGGATGAGCATTTACACTACATTCAGCATGCTTACAATCGAGTTAAGCACTCTTCGACTCAAACGTCGCCATTTGAAGCATGTTTTGGCTATTTGCCCAAATCTCCTTTAGATTTTATCTTTGGGAAGGATATTGATATTGATGGTCAATATGAAATTGATAGGGGAGAAAAGTTCATTGAACAAATTCAGTCGATACATCAAGTGGTGCAAGAGAAGTTGGAAAAGAGTCAAGCCAAGTACAAGACGAGACATGAAAAGCATCGTGTTGATCACAGTTTCCAAGTTGGAGATGAAGTTTGGCTTTACATCAGTAAGGAGAGACTTAAAGGAGAAGGTAAAAAATTGAAACTGATTCGATATGGTCCTTTCAAGATTATCAACAAGATTGGTAACAATGCCTTTCGTTTAGATTTGCCTCCTTATATGAAATGTATGCAGTTGTTAATGTTGAGAATTTGAAATTGTATGAGCCTCCGTTGATTGATGATCATGGAGAGAATGTTCAGATTCCTTCTATCGATGATTTTTCCCTAGAATATCTTACAGAACTGCATGAAGACACCATTCTTGACAGGATAATGCAAACTTCAAAACGAGGAAATGTGGAGTATCTTCGAGTTGGTCTTAAAGGTACAAATCCAAGCAAAGCCAAGTGGATTGAGGTTGGAAGGGTGAGGGAACTATACCCTCATCTTCACATAGACTGAATATAGTCTTTTGGAAGTCCAAAAGCTTTCCAATGGGGAGGTGTGATCAGGGGATCAAATTTTGCTCAAAAATTCAAATTACTCGGAACCGCTTCAAATCGAACGAGAGCGTAGGCCTCGTTGTTTCGAACCCAACGCAAATCATTTGGGTTCAAACAGATGTCGGGAGCAAGAGATATCACGATCTGTTAGAATAGTCAAACAGGTAAAAAAAGGGACGTTGACTATGCAGTCCATACAGTCTGTACGGATGCTGACGTGGCATGACCGTACACTGACATGGTAGAGGTCGTACATCCAGGTGGCAGATGATGATGTGGCCTTTACTTATTGGCATATTTGGGTGAATCATGATGTGACACGTGGCATCATTTTGGTAAATGGTGTGGTGCCACGTGGCCCAGTCATGGGCTGCCACGTGGCACTATTGTATTGGTTGTTAGTTCAAAACATTATGGAATCCATGGGGTTCGAACCATGGACCTCCCCCATAGTCCAAATTCTTGGCAAGAGTCACCTTGCCAATGTGCCCACATATTGTTACTTACCATATAAAAAAACACATTTAATTTAAGTTTAAACTATTGTGTATGTTGGCGGGGGTCGGGCTGGGGCTTAGCCCCAGCCCGCGGTCTTTTGTATTATTCCATGCGACCACTTACCACACGAAGGGCGCACACATTTTGGTTTAATTTTGGTTTAAACGGTTGTTACAACCAAACTACCCGCCACTTGTCAGTGTTCTATTCACTTGGAAATGGAGCCCTCGTTTGCACTAGCGCAAGGTCATATGGTGACCACATGTGCCCACGAGTTTGGCGGTTAGGGGCTGGCGCACCCATAACTGTCCTATAGTTCACACCATTTGTGTGGTTGCATTTGGTGCCAGGTTTCTACGCTTTAAATTGCATGTGGGCTAGGTTGAGCTAACATAGGTGCAATTTGTAGATGCAGAGACAACAAGCTTGAAGGGGGGACTTCCAGGAAGCCTAACTTCTTCAATTTTTTTCCAAACGAGGTGTCGAAAATGCCTAGCTAGGGGTTTTTGGACGTTCTAAAGCCATTGGAGCAGTCTATTTGGAAGTTTGAGCATTGTAAAGTACATTTTTTAGCACTTTGAGAAAATAATACAAATGATCCATTGGAAGCTGGACCAGGAGATGTAGCCCAAGGGAGGGGTGGACTCCTTTATCATTTGTTGTGTTATGTGTTTTCTGTTCATTGATTATGATGTTGTTTATATGCATCTTGAATGAGTAAATCATATTAATGATGTGTTGCAAAGTTGATCCATTTTCTTTTAACACATAAATTTTACTTGCAAATATTTTCAAGAATATAAGTCTTCTTCATTTTTAGATCAAGTTGCAGTCGAAGATGCAGCAAACAAATGTTTGATTAGAGATATTTCAAGAATGGGTGCAAGAGCGAAGATGGACATTCCAGTTTATGAGGTAAATATGGATGCAGAGGAGCTTCTAGACTGGATTAGAGCCCTGGACACATACTTTGACTATGAAGATGTCGAAGAAGACAAGAAAGTCAAGCATGTTGTCACAAGGTTGAAAGGACATGCAACATTGTGGTGGGATGAAATACAAGCTGACAAACGTTGCAAAGGCAAGCAGAAGATCAAAAGCTAGAATAGAATGATCACGAAGATGAAGGAAAGATTCATCCCCAGAGATTATCAAATTACTTTGTTCAGGAGAATGCAGAACCTGAGACAAAAGCTGATGATAGTGAAAGAATACACTGAATAATTCTATAAGTTGAACATCAGGGCAAGTCATCGGGAGAGCGATGATGAAAAGGTTTTCAGATACCTGAATGGCTTGAGATATGAAATTCAGGATGAGATGAGCATCGTAACCATCCGAACGGTGGAAGATGATTATCAGATGGCTCTAAAAGCTGAAGAGAAGCTGAGCCGAAAGAAGGGTCAGAGAGGCCGAGGCAGAAGTCAGCCCAAAGGAAAATCAGTTGCCCAGGATAAATATCAGAAGCCCAGGGAGGACTGGAAGAAACCTCAGACTCAAACTGAGAGAGGTGGAAGCTCACAGCAAGGGAAATATGTTGAACAAAGAGGACAACATACTGAGTAGAGAGGAGATTATTATGATAATAATATTTTTCCTCATACTAGAGGTAGAGGAAGAGGAAGAGGTGGAGTAATAACATGCTTCACATGTGGAAAGAATAGGCACAAGTCTTACGAGTGTCCAGATAAAAATAAGGAGAGTGGAGAAACTCACATCGCTGAAGCACACAGGCGAGATGTTGAGATAGAAGATGTTGAAGGCGGAAGATCGTTGATGATGCGAAAATCTCTTTTGACACTAGAGAAGGAGGTGGAGAGTTCAGTCCAAAGAAACAAACTTTTCTGGACTGCTTGCAAAACCAAGGATAGGGTATGCAAGGTCATTGTGGATAGTGGTAGCACAGATAATCTCGTTTCTACAGAGATGGTAGAAAACATGGAGTTGGAGACAATTGATCATCCAAGCCCATACAGAGTTTCGTGGCTACAAAAAGGACATCAAGTAACTGTCACTAAATAGTGTTTAGTTGAATTTAAGATAGGAGGATATAATGATAAGATACTCTGTGATGTTATTCCCATGGATGTTTGTCATCTATTGCTGGGTAGACCATGGAAATATGACATGAATGTGATTCATGATGGGAGAATGAACACATACACTCTAGAAAAGAATGGGAGGACTCACATGTTACTTCCAATCAAGGATAAGGAGGTGAAACCGGAAGTAAACAACACTGTACTTCTCATGAGTGGGAAGGAACTTCTTACCGAGGTAAAGAAGCAGGAAGATCCACAATTCATTATGGTCAGGAAACCAAAGATTGTATTAACCAGCACAAGGATAGATGATTTACCAGAAGAAGTTCAGGAACTGTTGGAAGAGTTCGCTGACATAGTAGTGGACGAACTACCTCGTTCGTTTCCACCGATCAGAAGTGTGAGTCATCACATTGATCGCATACCAGGAGCCAGTTTTCCAAACAAAGCCGTGTACAGATTGATGCCACGAGAGAATGAAGAGGTTAAAAGACAAGTCCAGGATTTATTGGACAAAGGTTTGGTCAAAGAAAGCTTGAGTCCATGTGTTTTTTCGACAGTACTCAGTCCGAAGAAAGACAGAGGCTGGAGGATGTGTACTGACTCGAGGGCAATTAAAAAAATAACCATCAGGTACATATTTCCATTGCCAAGGATGGATGATCTGATGGATTGCTTGAGTGGAGCAAAATTCTTTTCAAAGATTGATTTGAAAAGTGGTTATCATCAAATCTGCATGAGAAAAGGCGATGAGTGGAAGACAACATTCAAAACCAATGAAGGGTTGTATGAATGGATTGTTATGTCATTTGGCTTAACAAATGCACCGAGTACCTTCATGAGTTTGATGAATGAAGTCCTAAGGGAGTTCATCGGAAAATTTGTCATTGTGTATTTAGATGACATACTGATTTTCAGTAAAACAGTGGCAGAGCATCTGAAACATTTGCCTATAGTGATGCAGAGGCTACAGTAGGAGAAGTTGTTGATAAACATGAAGAAATCCTCATTCATGAAGACATAGCTCATTTACTTGGGATTTGTTATTTCTGCAGATGAGTTGAGGATGGATCCAGATAAGGTGGAGGTAATCAAGAATTGGCCATCACCGAAGAATATCTTTGAGGTGAGAAGTTTTCATGGATTGGCTAGTTTCTATCGAAAGTTCATCAGGAATTTCAGTGGAATTAGTGCATCGATGATGGACATAGTGAAGAAAAGACACAAGTCTTTTCACTGGACAACAAAGGTTGAAAAGAGTTTTAATCTGTTAAAAAGGAAGATTACGGAACAACCAATTCTGGTGTTGCCGTATTTCTGAAAGACATTTCAAGTGAAATACGATGCAAGTGGGTTTGCAATAGGGGCAGTCTTGAGTCAAGAGGACATGCCGATAGCATACTTCAGCGAGAAGCTGAATGAAGTGAAAGTGAAGTACTCCACATATGATAAGGAGTTTTATGCTATTATACAGGCATTGAAGAAATGGAGACATTACTTGATCCCAAAGGAGTTTGTCTTATAAAGTGACAATCATGCACTGCAGTTTGTGACTCAACAGGAAAAGTTGAATCAGAGACATGTAAAATGGGTGGAATATATGCAAAATTTCACCTTTGTGATTAAACATATTTTTGGTACTGCTAACAAAGTTGTTGATGCTTTGAGCATGAAATGTTTGCTATTGCAGGAGTTCAAAGTCAAAACGTTGGGTTTTGATGATCTCAGGAACATGTACAGAGATGATCCAAATTTTAAGGAGGCATATGAAGCAGCTGAGAATCCAATTCTCGGAGGTGGAAGCCAATGGAAAAAATACATGATCCAGGAAGGATTACTGTTTAAAGGAAATCAACTGTGTATTTTGAAATGCTCCATGAGGGAGAATTTGCTAAAGGAGAAACACAATGGAGGATTAGCAGGGCACTTTGGTCACGACAAGACGTTCGCAAAGATGAATGAGTCATATTTTTGGCCAGGAATGTGAGTAGACATCAAGAGATTCATGGACAGATGCAAAATTTTCCAGCATTCGAAAGGAAGGAGACAGAATGTCGGGTTTTATCAACCATTGCCCATACCTGAGCAGCCATGGGATGCAATCAGCATGGATTTTGTATTGGGTTTTCCAAGGACACAAAGAGGGTTTGAATCAATCTTTGTGGTGGTGGATATATTTTCCAAGATGGCACACTTCATTCCATGTCAGAAGACCAGTGACGCAACTCACATTACGAATCTGTTTTTCAGAGAAGTCATTCGACTTCATGGCTTACCAAGAAGCATAGTTTCGAATTGAGACACCAAGTTCATAGGGAACTTTTGGAGGACCTTATGGAAGACACTGGGGACTAACTTGTCGTTTATTTCAGCTTATCATCCTCAGACGAATGGATAGACAGAAGTGGTGAACAGAATTCTGGGAGACTTGTTGAGAAGCTTGGTGACAGAACAACACAGCCAGTGGGACAATATATTACCACAGGCAGAATTTGCTTATAACGACTCAGTTAACAGAAGCATGGGGAAGAGTCCATTTTAGATTTTCTATGGCATGCAGCCGAGAGGAATTTATGAGTTCATGGATTTAGAACAGAATGCAACTAGGAGCGCTAGTGCAGAATATTTCGCAGAGGCGATGAAGGAACTTCACAGCCAGGTGAAGGAGCGATTGCAGAACTCGAGCCAGGAATATAAGCGCAGAGCAGATCAACACAATAGACAACTTCAATTTGAGGTTGGTGATTTGATTCTAGCACATTTGAGAAAGGAAAGGTTCCCGAGAGGAACATATAATAAGCTGAAGATGAAGAAAATCAGACCATGTAAGGTCTTGAAGAAATTTGGAACGAATGCTTATGAGATTGAATTACCCAATGGGATCGTAATTTCTCCGATATTCAATATCTCATATTTGTACCCATAAAAAGTTGGGGAAGCAGGGATAGGAAATGAGCAACCAGTGATCCAATGGACAAAACAGATGCCAGTTCCAGATAAGCTGGAGATGGAGCGCATACTGGACAAGAGGGCTAGTAAGAAGACCAGGACGAAGCAATATTTTGAATATTTGGTCAAGTGGAAGGACCATCCAGTTGAAGATGCCAGTTGGGAGAGAGAAGTAGAGATCCAAAAGCATGGACATACCATGCACGAGCTCATGGATAGGAGCCCATGAAAATTTTCAAGCTAGAGAGTATGATGCAGGAGCATCTCAAGCGAGCCAGCGTGGAAGCAAAAGACAGCTGGACATAAGCATCTCGACGCAAATTTTGAATTTAACTTGAAGTTGATGCGAAATATTAAATGAAATAATTAAGAAGGAGTGCACTTGTATAATGTAAACGGACCTTGAGCAATCCGCTCTCATCCTTAGTAGGTAGAAGACATTTATATTAGTTAATGAAAGTAGATAGAATTGAATGTTAGATTAGACAGTTTTAGAGCACAAGAGGGAAACGGGATATAGACACTCTCATTGTGTATTGTAACATTATTAGGGAGAGCATAGAGGAGAAGCAGAGAGTTGTGTGAAGACACCCATGTACAGAGATTTGAATTAATAGAGAAATCTTTGATTCAAATTCATGGCGTCGTGTTGGTTCTGTGTATGAATAGTGAATCCTATGCTCATGAATGTTTTACTCTTTTTGTCATGCAAGTGATTTTATGCTATGAATGAATGATTTTTTTGTTGAATGAATGAAATTTGAGAGAGAGAGAGAGCAAAAGAAATGAGTTTCAATTGTTTCTCTATCCGAGCAAGAGTTCCTGCAAATAGTGTAGTTGAATTCTCCGCAAGGGGTGCGTTGACAAAGGGTTCAGAGGTTTATCTCTGAAATATTAGGAAAGATATCTTTCGTTCTCATTTCCACAGAAGTGCAGTCAGGCACAGGAGTCGTGCAAGGAGTGCGCATGCCAAGTAAAAAGTATCAGAGTGGCGAATCTGAGTGAGGCATTTAGAGACTGCTGTTGCAGGTGTGTGCAGAGTCGAAGAAGTTCAACACTTGAAAGTGTTTGATGGTCTGCCGTAAGGAGTGCGAGCAGGGATTTTTATGAAAGACTCGAAGTCATGGGAAAACTTAGCAGGATTTTAACCTTTCAAAGGGGTCGAAGGAAGGAAGGTGCCCAAGCACTTTAGGAATTCTGAAGGAAGGCGTAGTGACGAGGGATTGCAAGAGGACGAGTTCTGGAGAGAGAGACTCCTTGGTTAATTTGTGCAAGGGTTTTCAGGGGAAAACGAATGGTCAGAATTCTTTGAGGAGAAGTCACGACGTCCCGTGAGCCGTCAGATCTCACGAAAGAGAAGGGGAGTTACCACAACTACTCCTAAAGGTTCTAAAGCTCAGGAGGAGTAGGACCGTAGATCCAAGCCACAAGGGTTGTTGGATTTGCAAGCGGATTCCTATTTTGGGATTTCGTGGGTGAGAGTCTCGTAAAATTTGCAACGGGAATCGCGATATCATGAAATGCGAAGTCTCGAAAGCTAAAAGGACGGTGTGGGACCAGAGGATTCAACGAGGCGGACAAGTGGCGCACTATCGACATGGAGCCAAACTCCGTAGACCATTTCGGGTTTCGTGGGGTAAAGATTCAAGTCCCTTTCATTAGGATTCATGATATTGCGAAGTTCGAAGTCCCGACAGAAGTAAAGGGGCTTTGAAAGGTCAACCTTACGGACGTATTGGAATTTCAGAAAATCGGGTTTCGGGAATCGCGGGAACAAGTCGCTTGACACCGCGACCACCGAAATCACGATAAGGGAAAGTCCGAAAGAGAAAGAGGAAGGGTCAGCGTTGACTGTTTCTAGGTTTTTGGAGATTGGAGATAAGGCACTTGACTAACAGATTCGCGAAGGTGTGAAGTCCAACCTCCCGAGGTATAAAGGAGGAATTTCTTGAAGTCAGTTGTGGGTGAGGATTTCCCAAAAGGGAAATAGAAGAGCCATTGTTGAGAGCTCTTCGGGCCAAGGAGAGAAGAATGATCCTGTTGACGTGGACCTTCCGACCTGCGGGTTGAGGAGGGGCGGCATCATCAACAGGTTTCATCTGGAACACGGCAGCACTAGACACCATTGATACATACGTCGAGATATCGTGGCTTACAGAGGGGATCCACTTTCACCACACCCCGATGACCACCGCCTCAGCAGAAGATGCCTTATCGGGGACCATAGCATCAGTAGCAGCGTTGCTAGCAGCAACAGTAGTTTAGGCCTATTCAGCAGAATATACCAGGGTTCCAGGCTGGTGGGCCGTCATCTTCTACTTCGGGTACCAGAACTACTTAGTCGAAGAAGGGGTGTTGGACGTGTGGGGAGCCACACTACCAGCACGACTGTCCTGTGGAGAGGACCAAAGAGTCTGGATCATCCGGACCCACTACAGTGGGAGATATGGGCAAGGCCCATCGAATTCATGCAGTGGTGAATAACCACTACACAGAGCATCAGTCGATTGTGCTCGAGATGACAGGTACTGTCGCTGACCAAACTCTTAGTATTTTGATAGATCCCGGTGCTACAGAGAGTTTCCTTTCTAGTGCAGCGCTAAAAAGGATTAAGGTAAAGGCAGTCGAACAGAATGAGTTTAGCTTCGTGGAGATGGCATCGAGATCCAAACAGAAGGTTGGAGGAAAGGTTACGAGCTGTGCCCTTAACCTGGGAGAGTTTGTCACGAGGGCCAACTTGTACGTCACGATCTTAGGATCTTATGATCTTATGATTGGTATGGATTGGTTGGAATCGCATGAGGTGATACTCAACTGTAAGACGAAACGGTTGATCTTGGTTGATGACGAAGGACAGAGACGTGTGATTGTAGGATGGAACCAGGGAGTTTCCCTGAGGTTTGTCTCTTCCTTACAGTTACGGAAGAGTATGCGCAACGGGTGCAAGATTTATGCGATCCTTGCGCTAAATGAGAAGGGAGTAGCAGAAGGTCTAGATCACCTTCTGGTGGTGAGAGAGTTTGCGGGCGTGTTTCCGAAGGAGTTACCTGGGATGCCGCCGGAGAGGGAATTGGAGTTTACCATAGACCTAAAACTGGGGACTGAACCGATAGCAACTGAAGGAGTTACAAGAGTTGAAAATGCAACTGAAGGAGTTGTTGGACCTGGGACTGATACGTCCTAGTGTGTCACCTTGGGGTGCACCGATTATTTTCATACGTAAAAAGGATAGATCGTGGAGGCTTTGCATCGACTACCGTCAACTGAACAAGGCCACGATCAAGAATCAGTATCCCTTGCCGAGAATTGATGATCTGTTCGATCAAATGAAGGGTGCGACAGTGTTCTCCAAGATCGATTTGTGATCAGGGTATCACCAGTTACGAATCAAGTAGGATGACGTCCCTAAGACCTCTTTTAAGACGAGGTTTGGACAATACGAGTTTAATGTTTTACCGTTTGGACTGACAAATGCCCCAGAAGTATTTATGAGTTTGATGAACGGGGTGTTCCGCGAGTACTTAGAAAAGTTTGTCCAAGTGTTCATTGACGATATTTTGATTTACTCTCGTACGACAAAGGAGCATGATGAGCACTTGTGCTTGGTACTACAGTGTCTGTGAGAGCACAAACTGTATGGGAAATTGTCCAAATGTTCTTTTTATCAATCGAAGATTCACTACTTAGGGCATGTCATCTCTGACGAAGGTATCGTCGTGGATCCAGCAAAGGTTGAGGCTATTATGGAATGGCCTACGCCGACGAATGTCACAGAAGTGTGTAGCTTTATGGGTTTAGTAGGATACTATCGACGGTTTGTCAAGGGATTTTCTAAGATAGAAAATCCGATCATGAAATTGCAGAAGAAAAACAAGAAGTTCGTTTGGACCAAGAAATGCGCGGAAGCATTTCAGAAGCTTAAAGAGTTGTTGAAGACAAAGCCGATACTAAAGGTCCCTGACATGGATGCGGACTTCTTCGTATGCACAGACGCATCCAAAGAAGGTTTAGGCGGAGTCTTGATGCAAGACGGAAGAGTGATTGCTTACATTTCGAGGAAACTAAGAAGGCATGAGGAGAACTACACGATGCATGATTTGGAGTTATTAGCCATCATATATGCCTTGAAGGTTTGGAGACACTACCTTGTTGGACAAAAATTTGAATTAAATACTGACCATTGTGGACTACAACACATTTTTACACAAAGCGACCTGAACGCACGACAACGACATTGGTCGGAATTGCTTAGCAAGTACGACTTTGAGATTTCTTACATAAAAGAAAAAGTGAATCGAGTGGCGGATGCTTTGAGTCAGAGACCATGCATATTTTCGGTGTTACCTCTTCAGATGAATCTACGTGAGAAGATTCTCACTTTACAGAGTGACGATGACTGGTACAAAAAGGTCGAGGGTTTTATCGGACAAAACACCATGATGGTACCACGATATGAGGGATTTTCATTTGATAGCAATGGGTTATTGAGGTTTAGAAATCAGATTTACGTACCGCCAAATTACGAGTTGAGGATGTTGATCCTGAGCGAGGCTCATATAGAAATTTGCATGGCTGACCCAGGAGTCACGAAGATGAGGGCAGAACTTAAACCGTTATTTTTCTGGAAGGGAATGAAGGACGACATAGTCAAATATGTGGCCAGATGTCTGGAGTGCCAGCAAGTAAAGGCTGAACATAGACACCCAAAATGATTACTTCAACCACATTCCATTCCGGAATCGAAATGGGAGGTTATTTCGATGGATTTATTGTTGGATTTCCACTGACGGCCAGGAGACATGACTTGATTTTTATAGTAGTAGACACTCTGACGAAGAGTGCTCACTTTATTCCTGTGCATACGACGTATCAGGCACCTGACATAGCTAGAGTTTTCATCAGTGATATTGTGAGGCTGCATGGCTTGCCTAAGAGGATTATATCCAATCGAGGATCAGTGTTTACTGGACTATTTTGGATGATTTTCCAAGAGGCCTTGGGAACCCAACTTAAATTTAGTACTGTGTATCACACAAAGACTGACGGACAGACCGAACGAACGAACCAAACCTTGGAAGACATGTTGCGCATGTATGTGATGGACCAACAAAAGCGTTGGGAGGAATTCTTGCCACTAGTAGAGTTCGCTTACAACAACAGTTACCAGAGCACCATTAAGATGGCACCTTTCGAGTTTCTTTATGGGTGACTGTGTCGGACGCCCTTGAGTTGGGATCAGCTTGAGGATAGGGTCTTGGTGGGACCAGAAGCGATCCAAGAAATGGAAGAGCAAATGAAAACCATAAGACAAAGAATTAAAGAAGTGCAGGATCGACAGAAGAGTTATGCTGATGCACACCGAGTCGACCATAGTTATGAGGTCGACGATTGAGTCTTCTTGTGGGTTAAACCGCATAAGAGTTCCATTAAGTTTGGAAAGGGAGATAAAATCTATCCTAGGTTCGTGGGACCTTTCAAGATTGTGGAGAGAAAGGGGCCCGTGGCCTATCGACTAGCCTTGCCTGATTCCTTGAGGCGTATGCACAATGTTTTTCATGTATTTGTTTTGAAACATTATATTAGTGATCCTACACATGTCATTGACATGAGTTCCTTGCAGATATCAGATGAGGGAGCGCTCACGGCTGAGATGGTCTGCATCTTAGATCATTGTGTTCGACAGTTTCAATGTCTAATGTTAGATCAGGTCAAGTTCCAGTGGGACAATTATAGTCCGCACTCAGCGACCTGGGAGGATGCATATGATATGCACCAGCAGTTTCCATTTTTGTTTGATAGATAGACATATGATACTATGATACACTTATTTCGACATTTATGCTATGAAACTTTGGGACAAAGTTTAGACCAAGAGGGGTTGTATGTAACATCCCACTCTGGCGCACTGTGAAAACTTATTCTTTGAGTAAACTTGCTTGCAAGTGATCCGGACTATTATGATATTAAAACATTTGTCCCTAATTATGATGCGTTATGATAGATGACATGATGTTTTACTGCATTGACATAGGCAGGTGCTATTGACTCGGTTTTACTAAGTGTGCAGGGTTTTGGACCTTGAGGATGTCGAGGCATCGATGGAACCCCTTGGACTCTGGATTGAGTCAGGGAGTGTGCTATTTGGGTTGATTTATTTACTGTGATATTACCTTTGATTTGATGATATGATGTGGACATGTTCTGACATGATTGTTGATGATGCAGGCTGACGATAGATTGCCGACCAGACTCACATATGGAGTAAAGGGGCCACACACACGACTACCAGAGAGGTTGATGGAGAGGTGTGGAAAACAGCCCTGCCACAACCTACTAGCACTCCCCCCATGGCTCGAACTGTAGGTTAACGATTACCTAGTTCGAGAGGACCCACGATGCCACGAGGGAAGACTGCGATAGTCACTCGCGATGATTCTAAGGGGCGTGCAATAAGGCGGGGGCCTTATTCCTTAGAATCCCTTAGTCTCCCATAAGTTCACCTGGCGGAGTGTTGATTCCAGGGGTTATTGATGTCTACCAATCAGTCAAGAAGTGAGTGGCACCCTTGGAGCACGTGGTGCATCCTGAAGGGCACATCACACAAAAGAAACACAAGAGGCGAGTGGCACCCTTGGAGCACGTGGTGCATCCTGAAGGGCACGTCGCGCAAAAGAAACACTAGAGGCGAGAGACACCCTTGGAGCACGTAGTGCATCCTGAAGGGCACGTCACGTTGATGATGATGAAGGAACAAACCTAGATGGCCCTATGACATTTAACACATTAAGAAATTCTTGAACAACTTCCCTAATTAAATGTCGCCCAGTTCAGAATATAAGTCCTAAGTCTAAAACTTCTCTAGGGGTAAAATTTTGTCTAACCTTAAGAAAAATTACCCTATAAAAGTAAAAAAAAAAAATTAAACTAAAAACCACTTAAGTAATATTTTTTAGTCTTCATAAAATTTTTGGGGTAAAATGAAGAGAGTAAGAATTTAATTAAAATCCATGGATTTAAAATTGTAAAGAAGAATTTAATTGTTTAACTTGTGAAAGTGTAAAAGATACTAAATCATTAATAAAAAGGAAAAGAGGTTAATTTGCGCAACTGCCATTTTTGGCTCTAATGAAAAGGGGAAAGAAGGGAATAATAAAAATTAGGAAACTAAGGAATGGAGGAAACATAATAAAGGAAAGAGGGAACTTATGGTAAAAAGCGATGTCAACTTAGTAAAGAATCTGCAATAAAGAACCTTCTAAATTGAACTAAATTAACAACTTCATTTTAGGGAAAGTATTTAAAACCTGTAAGGGAATCTAGGGACACTTAGGAGTAAAAATATGAGTAACTCTAGGTGGGTGAGGGAATTAAGACAATTTAATAAATTAAAGAAAATAGTTAATGGAGAAACGCGGGGGATGGATGACACTTGTACGAACGAGAGTTTTTAGAAGTTATTATTTAAAACTTATATTAAATGAGATTTAGGAAAAAGATGGAAGTTCTAAAACTCTATAAAAGAAAGGGAAGAGAAGGAAGAAAGGGGGAATTGGTTGTTACCGTAACGTTACGCTGTTGGATTTGTGACTTGACTGATTACTTGTGGGGAGTTGATATTTCCCAGCTCGGATAGGAGTGGTAGCTCGGCCTTACGAGGCAAGCTGGGAGCTAGATGTATCATCTGGATAGTGTGTGGCCCCTTTGCGGCTCGGGGAGCTAAGGGGGAAGCAGAGTACCCCTAGCGTTGGCTGGGAGGTATCGGTGAGGTCTCAGTGGTCGATGAGCGGGAGCGGCACGGAGCTCAAGTGTGGGATAGCGTCTTCGGGTTATTCGTCGTCGGTCACAGGTACGCAAGTGTGTTTGTTTGTTTAAGAATAAAAGGAAAATTGTTTAAAGTTGTATATGAATCCTTATGATGATGATTGATGTGTTGAATTTTGGATCATTTTGTTTCCTTATTGTTGTTTTCTGCGCCTAGACTGTTATAACCCTGGAATCCTTTCGATGAGTTATCCTTGGCTCTGGCATTCTCTTACTATTGGCTGCAATTTCTTATTGGTGTTATTTAGGCATTTATAAATTACGATGGGTGTTTATATCTGACTGTGGGCGTTTTGTTTTAATGTGGGCATTTATATATGACTGTGGGCGTTTTTATATATGGCTATGGGCATTTTGTAATAATGGGGGCATTTATATATTACTGTGGGCATTTGTATTGTTGCAGGCGTTTATAAATTATGGTGGGCATTTTTATATATGACTGTGGGCGTTTTGTTTTAATGTGGGAATTTATATATGACTGTGGGTGTTTATATCTGACTGGGGCATTTTTAAATATGGCTATGAGTGTATTGGCATTTCCCTTTTTGTAAAATTTAGTTCTGAGAATTCGTTCTGGCAATGAGTGTATTGGCATTCCGTTTTTGTAAAATTTAGTTCTGAGAATTCGTTCTAGCAATGAGTGTATTGGCATTTTTGTTTGTAAAATTTGTTTTGAGAATGCGTTATGGAAATGGGTGTATTAGCATTCCGTTTTTGTAAAATTTAGTTCTGAGAATTCGTTATGGCAATGAGTGTATTGGCATTTTCGTTTTGTAAAATTTGTTCTGAGAATTCGTTCTGGCAATGAGTGTATTGGCATTTCCATTTTGTAAAATTTAGTTCTGAGAATTCGTTCTGGCAATGAGTGTATTAGCATTCCGTTTTTGTAAAATTTAGTTATGAGAATTCATTCTGGCAATGTGTGTATTGGCATTTTCATTTTGTAAAATTTGTTCTGAGAATTCGTTCTGGCAATGAGTGTATTGGCATTCCGTTTTTGTAAAATTTAGTTCTGAGAATGTGTTCTGGCAATGATTGTATTGGCATTTCCGTTTTTGTAAAATTAGTTCAGAGAATTCGTTCTGCAATGGGTGTCGTGCATTTTCGTTTTGTATTGTTCTGTAATTTCGTCTCTGGCAACCTCTGTCCCTGGCGAACGAATTTCTCCCTCCTTAAACTTTCATTGATTTCAACTAATGCAGATGGACATTGTTGTGTGGTAAAATGTAGAGTTGTATTATTGATCATTAAGAATAGATAATTTAATTACAGATGAGGCTAATGTTAATTAAATCCTTAGTTGCATTTATCGATTATTTAAGGCTCATTGAATTATGATATTTCATTTTAATGGTTGAATGTTCTCTGTTAACTTAATGCAGTTCCTTGCCCTTTCATTTAAATCTAGTTAGTTTCTAATTGGGTTAAGAAGAAWTTTTKTTTTATTATAAATTGTTCGCGGGTTTGGGTTAATGAAATGGTGCATGGTTTTTATAATTGATTAGTGGGTATTGTCGTAATGGGTCTTGTTCTAATCTAAATTGAACATTGTTTAATATAATTTGAGGATTGTTCAATACTAATTGGATCTCGTTCTAATACTTTTGGGATATGGTTAAATATCATTTGAGTAGTGTCTTAATATAGCGGGGATATTGTTTATTTAATGGACAGATCTAAATTTGTAACACTTGGACATATAGAGAGAGTGGGTGAGAAGAAGTTGTTACTCGCCTTCATTTAATCCTTCTTCACTTAGCTTCATATTGATTTGTTTAATAATTTGATATTGCGCACTATGGAATTAAGGCCTATCTTGATGCTAACCTTACAATAAGGAATGATTTTATAGAGTTCCCTTAGATTTATCTCTTGGCAACTTACAAGCGTTCATGTAAATTGGTTTCTTTTAAGTATAACCTACTACTGAGAAGAGGGGAATGTTCAAGACCCTTGGGATGTATTATAATAATAATAGAAAGGGATTATGGCTAGATTTACCTTTGGAATTTAGTATCTCATTAAATTGGTATAAGAAGGGAGAATAGTAGCTTCTTAATGACTTTTAAG
>ML776655.1:639373-693951 GCA_009831015.1 Picea engelmannii | reverse complement strand
CTTGTACTTGAACATTTAAGTGGGGTAAAAGGAGGTTGCCCCCTCGAAGAGGCTTATTATCTGAAATTATCTCTTTTTCAAGGCATTGAGTACTTTTTCTGAGGTTTTTCTATGCTATATTGATATTTGGTTCTTAACATTTTTCATCACAAATATGACGCAGATACATTGTATATACATTAAGGTAGAACCTGAAAGTAAAATGAAGAAATAATAACGAAAGCCTAAAAATTGCGTCAACCAAATTGGGTGCTTTGAAAGAAAATTAGGGTTTATGGTTTACATGATGAATTGATGATGGAAGAAAGTGGGTGCTTCAATCAAATTTGAGTCCAGAAACCCCCTCATATCGTTAAGTCATTCCAATAGTCTATCCATGACAAATTTCAATGCATACAGAAACTATTTGCAAAAATTTCAACATTGACCCCATTCGCAGGTTCCTGTTGCCGGTGTTTAGTCCTCGTGCAATTTTTTGTTCCTCATTCATCGTTCCTCATTCCTCTTTATTTTTTTACAAAACATACTAATGGCATAAAATGTCCCACAAAAAGACCAAATTAATATCCACTACATTAGTCTTTTGTCTTTTTTCAACGACTATGTAACGAATCTCAATTCTAAGAAGATTCAAATAGGTAACAATATTGATGAAATCTTATACGATCATGATGGTATAAAAATGAAAGAGATTATATTGGTTTCAAGAACAAATTATCCTCTATTAAACAAGTCCAACCACATGAAGGTGTAATCTCACATGGCCCCTCCCCTCCCCCTCACATCACTCTCAATTGATCCCCAAAACCCAATCTATAAAATATAAACTAATCGAAAGCAACGTCGTATTAAGATTCATGCATAGAAACTACAAAAACAAAAATTAATGAAGGTACATGAAATTGTGTGTTTCTAAATGATATTTTTAGTCTACCACGTACTTTACTATATTGACAATTATTTTCAGGTTTCAAATAATAATTAAACAACATGTAACCTACGATATAAAAACGTCGCATAAAACTTAAAAACATGTAATTAACCCATGACATTAAAAGTAAATTATTTTAAGAGAATAATTCGTACAAATTAAAATATTATATAGTCAAGTACCTAATCCAAACTCAACATCTATGTAATCATCCTTATTCTCTATCTTGATCTTCTTCATCGAACTCAACATCTGTATCATCATCCGGTTCTGAAACGATGTTGAAAGGATTGATGATATCATCATCGTCATCAATGTAATTTTCGAGCATATTTTCATCGACGTCATTAACAAGAATTGCAATATTGTCTCCTATGCCTAGATCATGATCTTCTTTGTCTTCTTCATCTATCAACCCTTCATGATCTTTCGACTCTGTCTGATCTGGAAAATCATCTTCTTGATCGTCAATATCATCTTCTTCCTGTAAATGAGTATACTTAATTGGCCTTCCTCTTGGATCATATCTAACAACAAATTACAAATCCCTTTCACCTGGAACATTTGAGTAAAAGACCTGTTCACATTGGCTTGGAAAAACATAGCGATCATGTCCTCTTTCAAGCATCGTTGTTTTAATCATTGGAAATCTGTTGGCATGTTGAATAACAGTTCTTTCCCCATCACGTTCATGCATTCGTAACCTATATCATTTGACATCGAATAGAACTAATTTGAAGGAATCAAAGTCACACTCAAGTCTATCGTTTAAATACCCATAGTATCTATTTTCAGATTCTCGGGGATGTCTGTCACTTCTAGAGGAAACATTAGTAACCTGGAATACTGCAGTTATCCCACTATCAGAAGTTTTCCTAGTTTCATCCAATTGTTTGATGTGAAATTTATGACCATCTCACCGCATAGCCTTGTGGTGTTTCAACTGCAATATGTCAGATATGTAAAGGATGCATTGTCAATTAATAAATTAACATATATTTATATAACTTCAAAAGTATCTGAAAAATACAGTACACATGTAGTCACATTAATATAATATAAAATAACTGAATAAAAATGGGTGAATTTGCTTACCTGTCCATCTTTCAAACCATATGCTAGATCAATTTCCCTCTACGTAACATTATAATCTCCATTACAATGAGCTTCTCTAACCAATTCAGATAGTCGTTGCCATGATAACCTACCTCCACATGTTGTTTACATCTTTCAATCCATACATTCATCCAGTCAAGATTTTTTGCAATGTATAAATGCAGTGCATCCCACTCTAGAGAAACTGAATCAAAAAAACATAATTCACCAATATTAAATATTAGTTATAACGTACAATATGCTGGTAATTATAAATATTTATAGTTTATGAAATAAATTATATTAATATATTAATGAGTATGATCATATACACAAAAAACGAAACTTTATATGTATTATTAATATAATTTTTCACAATTATTAATATATTACCTCTCATTTTTTTCATTCTTCCTTTCCTCAATAGATGTTTGTGATCTTCAAATGTTTTGATGGAGTTCACATCCCAAATGTGATCCATTTCATGCATAGTTGGTTCTGCTAATTTAGGAAGATACTGACTAATATACACCATGGATTGATATACCATATATCCCTCCACCATAGAACCCTCGGGACGTGTTGTTTGTCTAACCAACGCCTTCAATGATTTCAAGTGCTTCTCCACCATCCACATTGACCTTGTGTGAACAGGTCCACAAATTTCAATCTCCTCAACTTGGTGTATGAGGTAGTGTTCTTGTGCATTGAAAAATGTAGGAGGTATATACTTTTTCATTTTGCACATTAGACAAGGAATTTCTCTCTTCCAATAATTTATATCATATTCATGGATTGGTTTCAATGACAACCATCTACATGAGATCGTGACACAAGAAAATAACATGTTTCAACATAACATAATATAATATATTACATTACATTACAAGTAAAACACATGTCATTAAGTACAACAATAATTTGAAAGAACATTTTGCATATAAATCACAACTATGTCTTACCTCATGTATTTTCCAAGATCATATATAGCTTATTTGATGTTGTTGCCAAAGTCATTTGGGAGAGATAGCGGTAGAATATACTGTAACAACAAAATGAATCCTTATTTGTTTCGACCAAAGTAGACAAGAAAAAATAAAAATAAAATAAAAGATCAATAAGGCCAATATATATAAATATGTATACCAAAATTATTACCTGAATGAAGGTATGCCAATCATGTGTTTTTACCCCACTAAATTCACCTTTCTTCGTTAATATATTTTTTATGTTTGAAGAAAAACCCGTGGGAAATTTAATTTGACCTCTTTTGCATCATCTTTGTTGCTCTGTTAATAACCATGGAAGGTTATTTCGGTCTAGTACTCCATCTGATATATTTGAATATCGGATCACACTTTGCATTGCATGATTGGCTTCCTAAATGTTAGTAAAAATTTTGACAATTTTTTCTTTGTCCATCCTACCATCTATGATTCGCCATAACGTTTTAGTCACATTCTTCCTGATATGCATTGTATAAAATAGATGAGCTATTTTTAGCTCTTCATAGTACGGAACCTCATGAATTAAGACGGATAATATTTAATTCCTCGTGGAAGCCCATTATTAATACCTTCATGATGATTGTGGCCTTCATGAAGCATTAAAAAAATCACAAAAATAATTATCAAATACGGTAAAATAAATTCAATGATTACAATAAACATTCAAAACATTACATGATCTACGATACATTATGAAATTGAGTACCTTGACGATTTCTATTATATTCCAACCTCCATAGGTGTTATTGGACTAATCGATAGGTGCAGACACTAAGAGATCTCCCTAGATCCACCTGGATCTAGAACAAAATAGGAAAGGACATGACTCTTTCCCTAAGTTATGACCATTGAATTAGCTAGTAGGGAGGAACAAGTGACATACCTGTGTATCACTTCCTAGGGTCTATGTTGCTCCCGCTTCGCTCCGGTGCTCTCGTGAGGTCAAGACCAAGACAACACAAACCAACCAAAGTGAAGATAGAAAAATATATTCAATCGACAACTTATGTGTATGATCAAGGAATTACACAATAAAGTAAGAATGACTTTATGGGAAAAGGACATGTTTCTGTATCATATTAATCGAAAGTAGAATATACAACCTGATCGCCTTGATGTCGCAAGCTTCCTTTCGGTGGATCTTGGTTCCAACACACACACTTGATCGATCCTTGTATGAAGAAGATCCAATTCCTCTTGATAGACTTGCCAGAGTCTCTAAGCTCCTGTTCAAGCTAGGTCCTTCACACAAGTCCTTCACCAATTCTCCAATTAATCTTGCTTAACCTTTTCCATGAGAATCCCATCAATATATAGGAGAGGATGAGATGGTTACTTGGATGAGAATGATCCCACAATATAAGGGAAACCATAAAATGATAACCATTCGAATGCCAACCCATTCTCTAGAAGATTCCTTTCTAGAACCATCGAGACTTCATCTTTTTCCAAGCTTGAGAACAAGTTCGCACCCTAGATATATAGCACAGTGCGAGAAGTTTGCACCCTAGATGAAGGTAGCTTGCGAGAATAGGTCATTCTCGCACCCTAGGCTATAAGCAGCCTGCGAACTCTCTCCAAATTTTTTTTTTCTGGGAAGAGATGAATGTCACTTTTCTCAGGAGAAATTTCTTGTTAGGAGCCTGAGTACACCATCATCAATACACCATCAAGATGACCAAAATCATGGGTAACAATAGGTGAGGTGTCATTCTTCGTGGTTTTAAACCAGTCTCTTATTTCCCATTGAAAAGATGTTTTTCAGTAGTACGATACCTATGGTTCTTAGGAAGAAGGTGCCTATACCCATCAAACACCATCTTTCCTTAAAAAATTGAATGATGATACTTCATCTTAGGGCCACATACTAGACATGCAAATTTACCCTTTGTTTGAAGACCTGCAACAAATGGATTAATGTCAATTATACGATGAGAATATTTAAAAATTAAACATGCACCGTGATAACATTAAAATATTTTATAGTATTAAAGAGCAATATTAGAATGCTACATACCACAAAAATGTGTTAGTCCAGGGGGATCGTGAATTGTCCATAAAAGTATTCCATGGAATTTAAATTTCTTCTCCCTGATTGGTTTACCTATGTCATACATTGTGATGCCAACCCATAACTTTAGTAGCTCTTCAATAAGAGGCTCGATATATACATTCATATATTTAACCCAGTACTTACCTAATTGTTTGAAATTACACATAATTACTATAAGAATGATATCATGTAATATATATAATTAAATAAATAAACAAAAGACATTATGCAAAAATTGAAACAAATGAAAAAGTTAAATTCAAAAAATTAATGTAAACAAATACCTGGAACAATCATTGTCAACATTATGTGCTCCCTCTTTATTGACATCCAAGGAGGAATGTTATTGTCGATAACAAAAATAGGCCACATTGAGTAAATAGACCTAAGCTCTCTGAATGGATTAACACCGTCAGCTGCCAATGAAAGCCTAACATTACGAGGTTCATCTTTGAAATCTTCCCATGTTTCCTCAATTTCCCTAAATGCAGAACCATCAGCAGGCTTTCAAAGAACACCATCTCCACTTCTGTTACATGCATGTTAATCCATAAATTTTTCTATGCTTTCATGCCTGAACAATCGCTGTAAATGTGGAATTATGGAAATATGACGAAGAACCTTTCGAGGCACCCTTTTTGTTACTTGATTGGTTCGATATCTACTGATAAGACATTACAGACATTCTGTTTTCAAATCATGTTGTCCATAATATATAATATGGTCATTAGGACATGCATCTATAGTTTTATAATCCATTCCAATGTCTTTCATAATGGCATGCAAACCTCGATATGTGCAATGTAAAATATTTGACGATGGTAACAAAAATTCACCTAACAATCTACAACATAACAAATAACTAGTTAATGTAAGAATATTAATCGTAAAAATTGCATTCTTATTTTACACATTAATTAACACTAAAAACAAATAGAAAAAAATCAACATTTATGTATAATATGAGATGAAACATATTACATACCTTAGTATATGTGTCATACAAGTGTTTGACAAATTATTCATAACCTTTAAGTTCGCTAGCAGCAATGTAGCAGAGAGAAGATTTGCTCTTGATCCTTCATAAAGTCCTTTATTTTCCTTTTCTAATAGAGGTTCATCATAAATACCATCATTTTCCCCATCCTCATCCGGCTGCAAAAATAAATCTTGGATCATTTGATTTCTCCCATCATCTTCTTCCATGGGATCTGTTAGCACTCTAAGAAACTCTTTGGGGTTGTAGGCCAAAGATGCTTAGTAACTCAAAATATGAATAGGTTTATATTTATATTGGGATAAAATGGGATAACTAACCTGCTAGATCATATCAAGACAGTCAACAAATATATAATAGGATGAGACAGTTCTTTCAAGAATCAATGATTAGATGAATAGCATAACAGTGGGTGAAGAATACTATACTTACTGACCAGATCACACATGTGATGGGTCGGATAATATAGTGTAGGTATCACTATTAAATCAAGCTTATGAGTTGACCAATGAGATGGCAGTCATTGGAAACTAAGACAAACATGAATCAAAGTGAAGATTGCTATTAAATAAAGCTATGAACTGACTTATGAGATGACAGTCATATTGCAGTTAAGATAACTTGAAATAAAGCATAGAAGAAATAAGAAATGACAATCTGATATTAATAGAGAAAGAAGACTGTGATCTGTATTACATATCTATGACAGTCTATTACAAATGCAGCATGGTATTGTATCCAGAATTCAAACCTTAGTCCTATGACTAAACCCCTCCCTCGGTTCCTCTTATGTGTTGATCTTTATAGCTTTACAATATAGTTTTCAGATCCTAAAAGAATGGATCAGATATGCTAAAGATAGAAAGTCGAAACTGATTTACAAAAAATAAGGAATGATCCTCAAAATGAGGTCAATTCCACATTTCATGGTCTTGAGATGATGTATAATCCTTGTGCAATGTAGATAATACTTCCAAGGTTGTTTGATGACTCTTAAGAAAAATGAAATTCGAATTTGCTAATTTTGGAAAAAACCTTGATTTGTTGCCTCCAAAATAGGTGTCAAAACCAACTTGAATACCTTTTCTAACCCTTTTACATCAAAAGTGGATCATAGATCTGACTCTATAATTCAACATCTATCCATTAAAAGAGTTTTCAAGAGATTCGGATTAGTAAAACTTTGATCTGGGAAAAATTTCACCAAATCTGGCCATCTCAGGTTTCACCAGCTAATTCACCTTATAATCTGCTAGTTAGCTGGTGAAAGCTCTGCTTTTCACCAGCTAACTGGTTATAATTTTGCCTTTTGCACTGGTGAAAGTTCTATTTTGGCCAAAGGAAAACTTTTCCCGTTTAAAATCAAAAATTATTTTCATCCACTGATAAAGAGGATCTGATACCCTATGTCTTCAAATATATCCTATCATACCCTTGAGAAAAAGTCAAAAATAGAGTATAGCCAGATATAAATGACCGGGCTCCTATAGATTGTACTAATTACTTGCTGACTGTGTAATCTGGCCCTTTCTAATGTTCTGATCCTCCAATCTTCACAGGTTTTCCTTATATCTTTTCATAACCAAAACTTCTCCTGCATTTTCTTCTGAAAATTATTCAACACTTTCACGTGCTAACTTCTCTTGAATTAACTGATGTTGGATGTGACATAGTGGACTCAAAACTATCTCCCAATCTAGATGTTTGACCAGGTATAGATGCATGATTATTTTCGAAGGAAAAAGAAGCAGGTCTTGAGATTCTATATGCACCATGCTCCTAGATAGAGAGCCAAACAACTTCCATAACCGTTATTTCTTCTAGGTTCAAGTAAACGTTATCATCTCTGTTTTATCGACCAGGCAAAGGTTTGGACCTTGTTTCAGCAATCCCTAGATGAAACATGAGTTGCGAGAATCCCATTTGTATCTGAAATTGGATTGGGAACAATAAGATCCTGTCTGTTAGCTTCCTCAGAGGATAATGTCTGTGCAGCATGTGTAGCCTTTTGTCCTTTATGCATTCTTTGCTCCTCAGTGTATTCAATGCCATTCTCATTTTGTTTTGATCTACCACACCATCATCCTCCATTTGTTTTGACTGTACTAATGGAAGATTGTATCATTATAAGTTGATGGACTACATTGTTGAACACAGATGGTGCCATTCTGGTATATAGAATTTGCCATTCTTTAAATTGTATGAGTGGAGGATTTGTAATGCAGACCCTCCAGAAGGACATCGTAACATTGAGTCAAGCAATTATTCTCACAACGAGTGACATGTACTGTAGAGGCCACGAGCATGCCAATAGACAATCCTGAATGTTACGCATATATGGAGATCCAAATATTTCTACCAGCACAAGTGTGGAGACGACTACAAAACCAAGTCTCATATAATACCTATGGCCAAAAGGAAGTTTTCACATCGCCATTTCCCGTGCACAATGTTTTTTATGTTAGTGCCTGTATAATGCATTCTGTAACACTGGCATATGCGATATTAAATGGGCAAACTCAGCCCTGTCAAAACCCAATGAAGTCATCATGTTGTCCATTTATTCAACAATTGAATAATTTGGCATTCAAGGTTACGGTGCCATCAATTCCCATAATTTTTGCAGATAACCCAATCTTCTTGACACCTATATGACATCTAGCTCCTCGTGGCTCGATTTTCATGCAATCTATTTTCTTTTTACCTATC
Source organism: Picea engelmannii (assembly GCA_009831015.1). Classification (NCBI taxonomy): domain Eukaryota; kingdom Viridiplantae; phylum Streptophyta; class Pinopsida; order Pinales; family Pinaceae; genus Picea; species Picea engelmannii. The sequence continues at coordinate 685,159 of ML776655.1, read as the reverse complement.
AAATTATCCAGAACGTAGCTATACATCATCAAAACCGCTGCGTGCACAACCTTTGCCTGCAAAATCGGGCATCTGGACTCGGTGTTTGTATGCAGACTTGTAACTAAATATCCAAAAAGGGACAACGCCATCTGCACAATCTTTGGCACACCTATCTATTGTCTTCATTTTTCTCGCAACAAATATTTCCCCATCATTGGGATATTTGGATGTTTTTGGAGTTTATAAACGCCAACCCTCTCATAATATATAAATGAGTTGTAATGTATATGGTATACTTGGCACTTAGCGCTGAGCTTTAACATGTAAACTTGACTTGATTGTCGATTTGTGTGACTTGGAGTTTGATGAGTGATGTGGCTATATTCAAATCTTGACTTGGTGCATTGTGGACTTGACACATGGGCAGGTTTATGTGTTGGTTTGTGTCTTGACTTATGGGCCTTCAATATTTCGTTTAAAGCTGAAAATCATAAACAACTATAAACCCTAGAGACCTTAGGCATAGAAACAAAGGATTTTTTACCAAAGTAATCAAGCAGGAGTTTGATGAACACTATGGAGGTTAAGATCCTGTCAAAGAGACTAAAGAAAACGATAAAACGATATGAGGAGGAAAGTGAAGAGTGATGAAAATACTCATCAAAATACCAGTGCATTTTTTATCGCTAACAACTGGCACCAACTGGGATGGAGACCTCCCTGCGAGATTTCCAAGAACCTAGTAGTTCCAGTCACCTTTACCATTGGGCTATGGAGTCATCTGTCCTGTGTGATTGTTCCTCTGCAAACCTATAACTTGCATGTAGCTTGTTTTTAGCCTGCCTGTAGTATGCCCTGCTTATTCATGAACTCAACAACTGGAAAAGATCCAGCTGCTCGTATTGCGAGCTTATTCTTCTGCCTACTTCTACACTAATCAGTAAAGGAAAATTTATCAAGTAAAATCAAATTTCCAATGCAGCCACATTAGAAACTGATTTGCTGCTAAACTCCTTGATCTTGAACCAAAAAATAATGAAATGGATAGCCAACAACAAAGAGATTTGAACAGACGATCGGGCCAATTTCCAAGTGATAAAAACACTTTTTCATTTCATAGATTCCAAATAGTTGGAAAAAGGGTCATTAAATTCATGATGAAATACCTCTTTGAGTTGCTAATCCAACTGACTGTAATGTTTCTTTTCTTTTCCTTTACAAAACTCAATGCTGAATGTAGATTGCTTGATCTCTGTTGGAGAAAAATACAAACTCAATTTCTGACCTGAACCTTTCTGCTCGTCATTTTCCTTTTCATATATGCTGCAATTTTCCTGATGTTCTAGCTGAAGATTAGACAGTCTTTGCAAATATGGAAACTCTAAGATGCCCTCATCATCCTCTTCTTCATGTGTGCTGCAATCAAAAAACTGAAAGTTGTCCTTACTATCTATTGCAGGTTTGAAACTGTCTTCTACTGATATGTCAGTCTGTTCAACATAGTCAGAGTTTTCAAAGGAGGCAATATGATCTTTATGACAACATATTTGATCATCTCTTTGCTAAAAAGTAGGACTAGATGAAATTTTAGTAGTCAACAATCCTTCCCAAGACTTAAAGTCTTCTTCCTCATCACCATATTTATCAAATATGGGAACATCAAGAACAATTTCTAATGATAAAGATGAAGATTCAAGCATAGAGTCATCAACAATGGGATCTTGAAATAGATTTGAAAAAATATCATCTTTTACCTCATCATATTCATCCTTCTCATCTGACATTGACATGTAAGATACATAAGGAGAAATATAATCCTCTTGTTGTCTTTCTTGAAGATTAGATGTTTTCTGAAAATCTTGTTCTTCATAGTCACTACCATTTCTCTTAAACTACAAATCTGAAAGCGGAGGGTTGCCCTTAGAATATGTTGTAGATCTGAGACTGTCACCCGCTAATGTATCACTCTGATAATCACCTTTGGGGTTTTCAAAGGGGACAATCTCATCTTCATGACAAAGTAAGTCAATGGATGCATTTGATACAATGTCAAAAGAATCAATGCTATGGTTATCCATCTGAAGATCACCAATATTTTGGTTACAATGATAGATGTCCCCTATTGAAACATACTCTTCAAATATACCATTAACAACATCATGTGTACATTTAAGATCATCTCTCTGTGTAGCTAAAGAAACTAGCTCTTCCAATTCATAATAATCAGACTTAAGGATGGTAAGAGAGCGTTAAGTTTCTTTATTATCCATTTGTAGTTCAGGTTGATGGGAAAACACAACATCTTGAAGATCATTTGTGGGTTGTGGCATATTATGAGGGGGAGCTCTTTCTATATTTACATCTTCAATCTTACAATGTAATTCATATTCATCACAGCAATTATCAAATGCAAAATCATCTGAAAAATACCTTTTGCAGTGCTCAGTGAATGTGCTGTGAAAATATTTCAATGATGAAATACTGGAAGGAGGTAAAGAAAAATACCACTGACATGCATCACCATACAATGAAAACATGAACATATTCATACGAACATATTCATGTTGTAGATCTAATAGATCCATGCACTCATGAAACTTGAGGAGGTGTTCTACAGGATTGTCTTCTTTGCTATCTTTGAAGATAGGCAGAAAATCTCCCCATTCCAACATATTAGGTACTAGATGTGGGAAACCAAGAACTGAAGAGAAGTCAAGAGGTGCAAACCTCCAATCCAAAAGAGTATCAAATGCTTTTGACATTTGAATATCATGGAGTCGCCACTGAATCCGTCCTTCATGGAGTCGCCAGATAGATGATTACAACCAAGGCAGTGTCCAACCTTTGACTATCATCAAAGATCAGATCTATGTCGTCTCCCAGGGAAGTTGAGATTCAATCTCCTCTCCCCAGCAATGGTGCCAATTTGTTAGCACTCCAAGAAACTCTTTGGGGTTATAGGCCAAAGATGCTTGGTAACTCAAAATATGAATAGGTTTATATTTATATTGGGATAAAATGGGATAACTATCCTGCTAGTTCATATCAAGACATTCAAAGAATATATAATCGGATGAGACAGTGCTTTCAAGAATCAATGATCAGATGAATAGCATAACAGTGGGTGAAGAATACTATACTTACTAACCAGATCACACATGTGATGGGTCGGATAAGATAGTGTAGGTATCACTATTAAATTAAGCTTATGAGTTGACCAATGAGATGACAGTCATTGGCAACTAAGACAAACGTGAATAAAATTGAAGATTATTATTAAATCAAGATATGAACTGACTTATGAGATGACAGTCATATTGCAGTTAAGATAACTTGAAATAAATCATAGAAGAAATAAGAAATGACAATCTGATATTAATAGTGAAAGAAGACTGTGATCTATATTACATATCTATGACAGTCTGTTACAAAATCATCATGGTATTGTATCAAGAATTCAAACCTCAGTCCTATGACTGAACCCCTCCCTCAGTTCCTCTTATGTGCTGAGCTTTATAGCTTTACAATACAAATTTCAGATCCTAAAAGAATGGATCAGATATGCTAAAGATAGAAAGTCGAAACTGATTTACAAAAAATAAGGAATGATCCTCAAAATGAGGACAATTCCACATTTCATGGTCTTCAGATGATGTAGAATCTCTGTGCAGTGAAGATAAGACTTCCAAGGCTATTTGATGACTCTTAAGAAAAATGAAATTCGAATTTGCTAATTTTGGAAAAAACCCTGATTTGTTGCCTCCAAAATAGGTGTCAAAACCAACTTGAATACCTTTTCTAACCCTTTTACATCAAAAGTGGATTATAGATCTGACTCTATAATTCAACATCTATCCATTAAAAGAGTTTTCCAGAGATTCAGATTAGTAAAACTTCGATCTGGGCAAAATTTCACCAAATCTGGCCATCTCAGGTTTCACCAGCTAATTCACCTTACGATTAGCTAGTTAGTTGTTGAAAGCTTTGCTTTTCACCATATAACTAATTATAATTTTGCCTTCTGCATTGGTGAAAGTTTTGTTTTGGCCAAAGGAAAACTTTTCATGTTTAAAATCAAAAATTATTTGCATCCACTGATAAAGAGGATCTGATACCCTCTGTCTTCAAATATATCCTATCATACCCTTGAGAAAAAGTCAAAAATAGAGTATAGCCAGATATAAATGACCGAGCTCCTGTAGATTGTACTGATTGCTTGCTGACTGTGTAATCTGGCCCTTGCTAATGTTATGATCCTCCAATCTTCACAGGTTTTCCTTATATCTTTTCAGAACCAAAACTTCTCCTGCATTTTTTTCTGAAAATTATTCAACACTTTCATGTGCTAACTTCTCTTGAATTAACTGATGTTGGATGTGACATAGTGGACTCAAAACTATCTCCCAATCTAGATGTTTGACTAGGTATAGATGCATGATTATTTTCAAAGGAAAAAAAAAGCAGGTCTTGAGATTTTATATGCACCATGCTCCTGGATAGAGAGCCAAACAGCTTCCATAACCGTTATGTCTTCTAGGTTCAAGTAAAAATTATCATCTTTGTTGTATCGACCAGGCAAAGGTTTGGACCTTGTCTCAGCAATCCCCAGATGAAACATGAGTTGTGAGAATCCCATTTGTATCTAAAATTGGATTGGGAACAATAAGATCCTGTCTGTCAGCTTCTTCAGAGGATAATGTTTGTGCAACATGCGTAGCCTTTTGTCCTTTATGCATTCTTTTCTCCTCAGTGTGTTCAATGCCATTCTCATTTTGTTTTGAGCTACCATGCCATCATCCTCCATTTTTTGTGACTGTACTGATGGTAGATTGTATTATTATAAGTTGATGGACTACATTGTTGAACACAGATGGTGCCATTCTGGTATATAGACTTTGCCATTCTTGAAATTGTATGAGTGGAGGATTTGTAATGCAGACCCTCCGAAAGGACATCGTAACATTGAGTCAAGCAATTATTATCACAATGAGTGACATGTACTGTAGAGGCCACGAGCATGCCAATAGCCAATCCTGAATGTTACGCATATATGGAGATCCAAATATTTCTACCAGCACAAGTGTGGAGACGACTACAAAACCAAGTCTCATATAATACCTATGGCTAAAAGGAAATTTTCACATTGCCATTTCCCGTGCATAATGTTTTGGATGTTAGTGCCTATATAATGCGTTCTGTAACACTTGCATCTGCAATCTTAAATGGGCAAACTCGGCCCTATCAAAATCCAATGAAGTCATAATGTTGTCCATTTATTCAACAATTGAATAATTTGGCATTCAAGGTTATGGTGCCATCAATTCCCATAATTTTGGCAGATAACCCAATATTCTTGACACCTGTATGACATATAGCTCCTTGTGTCTCGATTTTCATGCAATATATTGTCTTTTTACCTATCAAACTATCCAGAACGCAACTATACTTCATCAAAACCGTTGCATGCACATCCTTTGCCTGCAAAATTGGGCATCTGGACTCGGTGTTTGTATGCAGACTTGAAACTGAATATCCAAAAATGGAGAATGCCATCTGGACAATCTCTGGCACACCTGTCCGTTGTCTTCATTTTGCTCGCAGCAAATATTTCCCCATCATCGAGATATTTGGATGTTTTTGGAGTTTATAAACACCAACACTCTCATAATATATCAATGAGTTGTAATGTATATGGTATACTTGGCACTTAGCGCTGAGATTTAACATGTAAAATCGACTTGATTATCGATTTGTGTGACTTGGAGTTTGATGAGTGATGTGGCTAGATTCGAAGTTTGACTTGGTGCATTGTGGACTTGACACATGGGCTGGTTTATGTGTTGGTTTTTGGCTTGACTTATGGGCCTTCAATATTTCGTTTAAAGCTGAAAATCATAAACATCCATAAACCCTAAAGACCTTAGGCATAGAAACAAAGGATTTTTGACAAAAGTAATCAAGCAAGAGTTTGATGAACATTATGGAGGTTAAGATCCTATCAAAGAGACTGAAGAAAATGATAAAACGATATTAGGAGGAAAGTGAAGAGTGATGAAAATACTCATCAAAATACCAGTGCATTTTTTATCGCTAACAGGATCATTAACTTGATTTTTCCCACCATCTTCTTCCATGAGATCCTCATTTGCTTGGTCATGATGATCATGTTCCTTAGCTTGTACAACATCATTTCTACTAATACTTGGTGCAATATTCTGTGGAAAGTTAGAGGGAAACTCTAACTTTATAATTACAAACAATCATGCAAAATTAGTGTATACTATAACAAACATTCAAACAATATATATATATATAATTTTATATAAAATTGACAAAATAAAAAAAGATAATGAATATATAGCTAACTACCATGCAACGATATTCATTCGATCCGCCATCAATGTGCCCATATTTCCTACAATGTTTTGTAGTTGTTGCTATTAAAATTCTTACGGGACATACAAGGCAACATTTTTTACAAGGGAAATAACTTCTACCATCAGCCTTTTCACCTGCTTTACTTTTTTCCCCACCTCTAACAACATTCTATGACATTCTTCCACAAAAAAATCCCCTTTCGGAACCATCGTTGTTATATCAAGATTATTGCAACATATTTAAATCGTCAAATATTTATAGTCCAATTTCAAGTCACAATCATCGCAATTGCGACGACCGAGACCTAAAAATATTTATTTTTTTTACCTATTTATTTTAGGTCATTTTTAACGGTCAATTTTAACGTTAGGTCAGTCGTCACTCTTGCAACGAAGAAACTACATTCATCGCTCTTGCGATGGACATTGACCATATTAATTTAGTCAAAGTACGTGCGTCGAGATAGCGACGAATACGGGGTGGATTTAGAAAAATTGAACTTTTTCTCTTGCATGTTGTGATGAAAGAGTACTTCGTCAAAAGTGGTCATCACAAATTTTTCAATATGTAGTAGTGAGTGAGACCAGCAGGGTAGGTGTCATCTGGTGCATAGCATCATTAGACACTAGCTAGGCATTCACCGAGATATCGTGGATTCCAGAGAGGAGCCACTTTCACTACACCTAGATGACCAACGCCTCATCAACGAAATCCTTACTGAGGACCACCGCACCAGAAATAGTGTCGACCACAACAACACTAATTTAGGATTGTTCAGTAGAACAGACTAGGATTCCAGGCTGGTGGGACGTCAGCTTCTACTTCAGGTACCAGGAGTACTGGACTAAATAAGGGGTGTTAGACATGTGGGGAGCCACACTACCAGTGTGACTGCCCCGTGGAGAGGACTAGAGCATCTGGACCAGCCGGACCCACTATCGTGGGATATTTGGGCAAGGCCCATCAGATCCATGTAGCGGTGAATAACTGCCAGGCTGAGCAACAGTCGACTGTGCTCGAGACGTCAGGTACCGTCGCTGAACAAACCCTTAGTATTTTGATAGATCCTAGTGCTATTGAGAGTTTCATCTCTGGTGCAGCACTAAAAATAATTAAGGTAAAGGAAGTTGAATAGGATGAGTTTATATTTTTAGAGATGGCTTCGGGAGCCAAACAGAATTTTGGAGGGAAGGTTACGAGTTGTACCCTTAACCTGGGAGAGTTTTTCACCAGGGCCAACCTGGATGTCATGATCTTGGGATCTTATGACGTCGTGATCGGTATGGACTGGCTGGAATCACATGAGGTGATACTCAACTGTAAGACGAAATGGTTGATCTTGGTCGATGATGAGGGACAGATATGCGTGATTGTAGGTCGAAACCAAGGAATTTCCTTGAGGTTCATCTCTTCCTTGTAGCTATGGAAGATCATGTGAAAGGGATGTAAGCTTTATGTGATCCTTGCGTTAAATGAGAAGGGAGTAGCAGAAGGTCTATAACACCTTCCTGTGGTGAGAGAGTTGAAGACATCTTCCCAGAGGAGGTACCTAGGATGCCACCGTAGAGGGAATTGGAATTTACCCTAGACCTAAAACTGGGGACTGAACTGATAGAAAGAACGCCTTATTGGATGTCGACCCTGAAGTTACAGGAGTTGAGAATGAAACTAAAGGAGTTTTTGGACCTGGGACTTATACGTCCAAGCGTGTCACCATGGGGTGTGCATGTTATTTTCATACGAAAGAAGGATGGGTCATGGAGACTCTGCATTGACTACCGTCAATTGAACCAGAAAACGATCAAGAGTCAATATCCGTTCGTAAGGATTGATGATCTGTTTGATCAAATGAAAGGCGTGATGGTGTTTTCAAAGATCGACTTGAGATTAGGGTATCACCAGTTACAGATCAAGGAAGATGATTTCCCTAAGACCTCCTTTAAGACGAGGTTTAGACATTACGAGTTTATTGTTTTACCGTTTGGACTAACGAACGCCCCAGGGGTATGTATGAGTTTAATGAACGGGGTTTTCCGTGAATACTTGGACAAGTTTTTCCAAGTATTCATTGACGATATTTTGATTTACTCTCGGATGATGGAGGAGCATGATGAGCACTTGTGCTTGGTACTACAATGTCTTCGAGAGAACAAATTCTATGGGAAATTTTCTAAATGCACATTTTACCAATTGAAGATTCACTACTTAGGGAATGTCATATCCAACGAAGGTATCGTCGTGGATCGAGAAAAGGTCGAGGCTATTATGGAATGGACTGCACCGATGAATGTCCTGAAAGTGCATAGCTTCATGGGTTTAGCAGGATAATATCGATGATTCATCGAGGGATTTTCGAAGATAGAAACTCTGATCACAGAATTGCAGAAGAAGAACAAGAAGTTTGTCTGGATCGAGAAATGTGCAAAATAATTTTGGAGCCTCAATAAGTTGTTGACAACAACACCGATACTAAAGGTCCCTGACATGGACGTGAACTTCTTGGTATGCACTAACACATCCAAGGAAGGATTAGGTAGAGTCTTGATGCAAGATGGTCGAGTGATCGCTTACATCTCGAGGAAGTTGAGAAGGCATGAGGAGAACTATGAGACACATGATTTGGAGTTGTTAGCCATTGTATATTCCTTGAGAGTTTGGAGACACTACCTTATTGGACGAAAATTTGAACTAAAAACAGACCACTGTGGACTACAACACATCTTTATTCAAAGAGACCTGAACGCGCGACAACGACATTGGTAGGAATTGATTAGAGAGTATGACTTTGAGATTACTTACATAAAGGGAGTAATGAATAGAGTGGTTGATGCGTTGAGTCGGAGACTTTGCATATTTTCGATGATTCCTCTTCAGATGAATCTACGTGAAAAGATTCTAAATTTATAGTGCGACGATGACTGGTAAAAAGAGGTCAAGGATTTTATTGGACAAAACACAATGATGGTACCAAGATTTGAAGGATTTACATTTGACGATGATGGATTATTGAGATTTAAAAATTGAATTTGCGTACCACCGAAGGATGAGTTGAGGAGCTTGATCCTAAACAAAGCTCACGGAGCAGTATACATGGCTCATCTTGGAGTCATGAAGATGAGGGAAGACCTTAAACCCTTATTCTTTTGGAAAGGAATGAAGGCAGGCATAGTCAACTACGTGGCCAAATGTTTATAATGTCAGTAGGTGAAGGCTGAACATAGACATCCAACGGGATTACTACAGCCACATGCTATTCCAGAATCAAAATGGGAGGTTATTTCAATGGATTTCATTGTTGGATTGACACTGACGGCATGGAGACACAACTCAAATTTTGTGGTAGTCGACACTCTGATGAAGAGTGCTCATTTTATTCCTATATGTACAATGTATCAGGCACCTGACATAGCTAGAGTTTTCATCAGTGAGATTGTGAGGCTACATGGCATGCCTAAGAGGATTATATCTGATCGAGGATCGATGTTTACAGGACGATTTTGGACTAGTTTCCAAGAGGCCTTGGGAACCCAACTTAACTTTAGTATTGTGTATCACCCAGAGACAGAAGGGTATACCGAACGAACAAACCAAATATTGGAAGACATGTTTCACATGTACGTGATGGACCAACATAAGCGTTGGGAATAATTCTTTCCACCAGTAGAATTCACATATAACAATAGTTACCAAAGCACCATTAAGATGGCGCCTTTCGATTTTCTTTATGGGTGACTTTCGGATGCCTTTGAGTTGGGATCGGCTCGAGGATAGGGTCTTGGTGGGACTGCAATCAATCCAAGAAATGGAAGATCAAATGAAAACAATAAGACAAAGGATCAAAGAAGTGCAAGATAGGTAGAAGAGTTATGTCGATGCGCACCGTGTAGACCGTAGTTACGAAGTTGGTGATCGAGTCTTCTTGAGGGTAATACCGCATAAGAGTTCGATCAAGTTTGGAAAGGGTGCTAAAATCTCTCCTGGAATCATAGGACCTTTTGATATTGTGGATAATAAGGGGTATGTGGCCTATCGACTAGCCTTGACAGATACTTTGAGGTGTATGCATGATGTTTTTCACATATCTGTTTTGAGACATTATATTAGTCATCCTACACATGTTATTGACATGAGTTCCTTGCAGGTATCTGACGAGGGTGCTCTCATGGCTGAGTCAATCCGCATCCTAGACCCTTGCATTTAATAGCTATGGAATTGAACAGTAGATCAGGTCAAGGACCATTGGGACAACTATAGTTCGCACTCGGCAACCTGGGAGGATGCATGTGATATGTGCCAAAAGTTTCCATTTTTGTTTGATAGATATACTTGTGATATTGTGATACACTTTATTTCGGCACTTATGTATTGTGAAAATTTCGGATGAAGTTTATACCAAGAGGGGGTGTATGTAACATCCTACTCTTGTTCTCACTGAGCGAACTTATTATTTGAGGACACTTTCTTGCAAGTGATCTGGATTATTATATTATTGGTCGTTTGATTATGATTATGAGGCATTATGGATATGATGATATGTTATATTGTGTATTTACATAGTTAGGTGCTATTGACTGGGTTCTCTTGAGTGTGAAGGAATTTGGACCTCGAGGATGCAGAGGCATTGATGAAACCCCTTGGACTCTAGATCGAGTCAGGCAGTGGACTATTGGGGTTTGATTGTTGTTGATATGACATATGTACATATGATTAAATGTTATGATGATTTATTATTATTGTTGACATGATTCATTGATGATGTAGGTTGGCGATAACTTGTCGACCAGACTCACATGTGGAGTAGAGGAGTTATGCATGACAACCAGAGACTTTGAGGGAGAGGTGTGGACACCAGCCCTGCCATATCCTACTAGCACTCTTTTCGTGGCTCTAAATGTAGGTTAATGATTACCTAGTTCGAGAAGACCCAATATGTTGTGAGGGTATACTGCGACAGTCGCTCATGATGATTCTAAGGGGCACGCAATAAGGAAGGGGAATTATTCCTTAGAGACCCTTAGTATCCCACAAGATCACCTGGTGAAGTATTGACTCCAGGGGTTTTTTATGTCTACCAAGTCATTCAAGAGGCGAGTGGAACCCTTGGAGCATGCAGTGTGTCCCAAAGGGCACGTCGTGCAAGGAAAAAAAAAAGAGGCGAGTGGCACCCTTGGAGCACCTAGTGAGTCCTGGAGGGCACGCCACATTTTTAACCGGTAAGTGAATAAACCTAGACGACCTTAAAATGAATGATGTGACAAGTAAGATTTAAAAACATTTTTTTCCCTAATAAAAATGTCGCCCAACCTAGTGAAATTAAATCTAGTTCTAAGTAACACATGTGGTCAAAAATAATAATCATAATTAAACATGTAACGAGAAGGGGGTAAGAAATTCAATTAATTTATTAAAATCAAATTATATTGGGGGATTAAAATTTTAAAAGAGAAATGATTGTTTTATCTACATATGCTAATTAAATTTTTAATTGAAAAGAAAAAGTGGTAAAAGGTTGTTTTTCTACACTTGATAAATTGAGTTTTAGCCAAAAGGGGAAAAGAGGGAAACTTAAAAGAAATAGGAAACTAAGGGGAAAAGGGGAAACATAAAGAAAAAGAAGAATGTCTAACTTAGTAAGAAATCTTTCCTTGGGAACTTGCTATTTGAACTCAACTAAGAATTTAGTAAGGAGTAAGTCATTTAAGATTTGTAAGGGAATATTGGGACACCAAGGAGCATTTTTAGGAATTATTTTAGGTGGGTGAGGGAAATAGGAATAATTAAATAATTAATGAAATTAATTTTCTGGTGCAACTAGGGGGATGGGTGACATGTGTATGGGGGAGGTTTTTTCTGATTAATTTAATGAAAAACAAATTAAATGAGAATTTGGGAAATAAATCACTTAAAAACTCTATAAAAAGTGTTAGCACTGAGAGTCACCCCCAGATTGCAGGAGGGTAAGCCCAGTACCCATCATAGTTTTTGGTGGATGTTGGTTTTATATGGGTGGAGGTCAATGGACAAAACTCAATATATGAATGATGTTCAACACAGAACTGGACAAGAAATGCACAGTGAAGTGAGATCCACATTAACTTCATTCAGTGAATTGATTTTAAATGTGAGCAGAGGGAAGACTTGGTGAGAAAGGTGAATAATACTTCTATGGGCATCGGGCTTGCAAGCAACTTGGAGAAGAAAATCTCATGCTCAAGATTACTCTTATGCCCAAGTTTCAGTCACTGAAATATGTCTGAAAAACACAGTCACAATAGCACAATGATCAAACCTTCATCACGATGTTGCTACAACAGCTTTATTGGATCCTCCATGCCTGATCCATTCAGTATAAGAGGGAAAAGATAACAAGGGAGATGATTAAAACTAGTCACGATACTGCTGTGATCAAACCTGCATAACAACAGTATAACGACCCTCAATTAGATCTTCCATGCCCGAGTGTTTTAACATGGCTATTACAAAAAGATGGAAAGAGGTTGACTTCTATTAACCTAAAAGTATTACATTTGATACATAACCAACTAATAGTTCTAGCATGAAAACATTACAAACAGGGAGCTCTGTTGAACTAGTTGACGACCTTCAAAAAATAAAAAACTAACTATTTAACTCAGAACAATTTGCCACTACCGAGAGTGTGACCTGACCACTACAATCAAAGCTTTGTGTCAACGAGTTCTTCTGTCAGATTGTGCACGCAGTCTTCTGTCAGACGCGAGCTCAGACCAGTTCGTCTATGTCTTCTCTGTTATAATGTGCATGGAGTCTTCTGTCAGACTGCCCATGAAGTTCTCTGTCAGACCCGAGGTCATAGAAGTATGGGTTGGAAGGAAAAAATGGCAGGCAGACGTGGATGAAGATAAGGGTGAGATGGCGAGGTGTTTGGTGAAACTTGCATGGCACAATGAGTGAATGATGGCCATGTGGAAGGATGTGGTTGGAGGGGGGGAAAGGATGTGGAGGCAGAGAGATGTGATTGGTAGTGGAGGTGACAAGAAGTGTGTGAGCACAAGTATACGAGAGATGAGGTGTAAGGGCACGAAGGTGATGTGGTGAGGGGAAAGGATGCGAAGGCAGAATGGTGTGATTGATGAGGGGAAAGGATGTGGAGGCAAGGCGGTGTAAAGGCGCAAAGGTGATGTGGTGAGGGGAAAGGATGTGGTGGTGGATTGATGTGATATGTTAGGGGGTAAACGACGAATGGTGGTGGAGGTGACATGGAGTGCGAGTGGAACAGGTGTCGAGAGGTGAGAGGGAGAGAAGTGGAACAGGTGTGTGGAAGGGTGAGTGGAGGACATATGTCAAGCGGAGCGCGGGAGGTATTGGGAGGTGGTCTGAAAGTTATCTCGGAGGGGGGCTAGGCGATAATCGGTAAAGAGCGGCGGGGGGGGTTGACTTACTGTGGAGGTGACACGTCGTGAGGCGCCCGCACCAAAAAAACCACCAACTAGGACCCCCCTCCCCTCGTTAAAGGCAAAAAGGTCGAGGGAGTCTGATATCTGTTGTTGGTCATAGATCTGAGTGCACCTTGCTCAATCATTGAGATCTATGCACTCTTTAGCCGCAACGCACCCAAACGGCCAAGTATCCAAAGACTTAGGATAAAGACCAAAAGTGGATCGTGCTAGAACCCCTTTTATTCAGTTTTCCACCAAGGGGTTGTTTCCAAAGGAAACAACATCAATTCATCAAAATTCCTTGTGCTAACATAGGCTCCACGGGGGATGGCATGCTCCCTGCGATCTGCCAAGAATGCTTTTTGCAGCTCCAGTTCCTTAGTGTTGGGTTGTGGATTCATGCTCTAATATATCATGACAAAGATATCATACTGAAAACTTAAACTACTCTGCTTACATACGTAAAGAAAACACACATGCTCCTGATAGAGATTATTTATGTACAAAACCTAAGCTAACTTATTTTTACAAAGTGCTAGGTGAAAGAAAACTTCCACCATAGCCACCCAGACTATCTGGTAATATGATTATTTTCTTTAATGAAAATGATCCACAAAAGACTATGGAAGTATGAAATCAGAACGAGAACATGGCTTGGAACACTAACCATACCCCCAAATGATGATAAGGTGAATAAATATACAGGTTCCAATGATTTTGGAAAGCGCAGCTCCATATATGACCCCACAGGGTCACAAAATTTATAATCGGGCATGCTCAACTGGTCAGAAATCACTTCCCCTCTTTCATTACTGCTCACCTATCTTTTGACGTTCATAAAGTGTATAGGTGGATTGAGGATTGATGCAGGTTGGCCAATCCTAGGTGATATTTGGTCATATACAGGCTTTGGACAGGATATGAGTTGCACGTTTAGCTCCTTCATAAAACCAAACTCACCCTTGAGTATCGGTGAAATAATGCAATTCAAAATTTTCTGAAAATATGAAACATATGACTCCATGTATATGGCTATAGGCTCATGAATCATGTGACAAAATTTGGGTGGCTTTAGTTCCAGGTTGTTCCTCTGTAAATTCCTCTCTACTTGCAAATAAAAGACCTCCTTGTTCTTTTGAAACCAACTCTTGATCATCAGCAATTGCAGTCTCTTATTCATAATAATGATCACAAGATAAATGTACATCAGGATTTAAGGCATCATAATTATGATCAACCAAGAACATATAGTTATCTATGCAATCAGGCACTTCTACATGCTCAAAATGTTCTGGAAACTGATCATAAGATTGATATGCATTCCTTCCCATAGAAAAATATGCAAATATTGAAGAATATGATTCCAACTGTGAATCATACCTATTTCCTTGTTGTTGTTCCAACTTTGATTCATACCCACTGTCTTCTGGCTCAGAATCTAAAATATACTGATAGTCTTCTTACTCAGAATCTGAAACATGTTGACAGTCTTCTTGCTCATGTACATGCAAATTTTCAAGATATTCTTTCACATGAGCCCCCTTTCTATCCCTGATGCTCTCTTTGACTTCTTCAACATCTTCAAATAGGTGTCTTAAATATGAGGATCTCCTTTCTCTCAGGATAAGGACAAGCTCTGAATGTTGAGCCATGACATAGTACACCATGGAAGCAGTCTCTGTGGGTCTAATCTCCATAAGAATACTATGAAAAACACTGTAAAACCTCATGTTGAAGAAAACCAAGTATTCTTATTCCCCTCTCCTCAAGGCATTAAACTAAAACCAGTATTGATCAAGGGACTTGTTCTCACCCCAACACTTTAAAAATGAATTGCATAGCTCAGTCCAAGAACCAATAGAACCGGCTCCCAAACACTTAAACCACACAACAATGTCTCCAAACAAAGATTGTGAGAACAATCTCATGGTAACATCATCATGAACAGTCTCAAACTGATCAACAAAGTTCTCAAAGGCCTACAAGTGCTTCTCAGCTGTTACATGATCCTCTCCAGAAAATTGAGGAAGGTACTTGAAGGAATAAGGAGGATAGGGATGCAGGTGATGTGGCATCCTTAATTGTTTAAAATTTTTGTCTCTAATCTTAGCTTGAAAACTTGTGGGCTGAATATGGGATTTAACAAGAAGATGGGAATTTTCAACAACAATAACATAAGGTAATGATTTTTGAGAATGTTGTGAATCATTTTCAACCCCCCCAAGGCTACAAGGGTGATCAATTTCAAGAGGAAACCCAATACAAATCTCCCTTTTATGAATAGGCTAAGGTGAAGACACAAGATCAACATATACAACACAAGAAGAGGGCATGTCTTTTTCTTCCAAGGATGGATAAATAAAGGAAGGCTTATTATCATTTGAATATACAAAGAAGAGGATAATCCTCTTTATATGTAAAGGGAAAGAGAGAAATGAGATGTTAAACAAGAACAAGGTTCCATGAAGCAAGATCATAAACTGATACCTGGTCATATTCTTCGGTATGGTCATCTTTCTACCAACAGGATCCTCCCGAGTGGAGTATTTGATTGTGGAGTCGCCAGGTGCAAACTGCAATCTTTTATGTATTGATTTCAGATGCACCTTCAAAATCAGTAAGCTTTTTCATTCAATGCGAAATGTATTCAATTTGTTACCCAAAAATGGCACCATGAATGTTAACACTGAGAGTCACCCCAAGATTGGAGAAGGGTAAGCCCAGTACCCATCAGATTTTTTGGTGGATGTTGCTTTTATATGGGTGGAGGTCGATGGACAAAACTCATTATATGAATGATGTTCAACATAGAACTGGAAAAGAAATGTACAGGGAAGTGAGGGCCATATTAACTTCAGTTAGTGAATTGAGTTTAAATGGAAGCAGAGGGAATACTTGGTGAGAAAGGTGAAAAATTTTGTTGTGGGCATCAGGATTGCAAGCATCTTGGAGGAGAAAACTCAGGCTCAATATTAATCTTAAGCCCAAGTTTTAGACACTGAAATATGTCTTAAAAACATAGTCACAACAACACAATGATCAAACCTTCATCATGATTATGCTACAACAACTCGAATGGGTCCTCCATGCCCAATCCATTCAGTGTAAGAGGGAAAATATAATAGGGGAGCTAACTAAAATTGGTCACAATAATGCTATGATCAAACCTGCATAATAATAGCATAATGACCCTCAACTAGATCATCCATGCCTGATTTTTTTAACACAGCTATTACAAAAAGATGGAAAGAGGTCGACTTCTATTAATTTGAAAGTAACACATTTTATACATAACCAACTAACAGTTCTAGCATGAAAACATTACAAACAGGGAGCTCTGCTCAACTAGTTGACAACCTTCATGAAATAAAAAACTAACTATTTAACTCAGAACAATTCGCCACTACCGAGAGTGTGAATTGGCCACTACAATCAAAGCTTTTTGTCGGCGAGTTCTTCTGTCAGACTATGCATGCAATATTCTATCAGACGTGAGCTCAGACCAGTCTGTCTATGTCTTCTCTGTTAGACTATGCATGTAGTTGTCTGTCAGACTTCCCATGCAGTTATCTGTCAGACGTGAGCTTAGAGCACTATGGGTTGGCAGGAAAAACTGGCAGGTGGACGTGGATGAAGATAAGGGTGAGCTAGTGAGGTGTTTGGTGCAACTCACATGGCACAATGAGTGAATGATGGACATGTGGAAGGATGTGGCTCGCAGGGGGAAAAGATGTGGAGGTAGAGCAGTGTGATTGGCAGTGGAGGTGACAGGAAGTGTGCAAGCGTAAGTATCTGGGAGATGCGGTGTAAGGGCATGAAGGTGATGTGGCGAGGGGAAAGGACATGGAGGAAGAACAGTGTGATTGGTGAGGGGAAAGGATGTGGAGGTAGGGCGGTGTGAAGGAGTGAAGGTGATGTGGTGAGGGTAATTGATGTGGTGGCAGAGTGATACGATAGGTCAGGGGGTAAAAGACAAATGGTGGTGGAGGTGACATGGAGCGCGAGTGGAACAGGTGTCGAGAGGTGAGAGGGAGAGAAGTGGAATAGGTGTGCGACAAGGTGAGTGGAGGAAAGATGTCAAGAGGAGCGCCGGTGGTATTGGGGGGTGGTCTGGCAGTTATCTCGGAGGATGGGGGTAGCTCTTAAACGTTAAAGAGAGGAGCAGGTCCAATTTTTTGTGGAAGTGGAACGTTGTGAGGGGCCCACACCAGAAAAACAACCAACTTGGACCCCCTCCCCCCATTAAAGGAATAAAGGTCGGGGGGTACGATATGTGCTTATGGCCGTAGATCTAAGCACACCTCGCTCAGCCATTGAGATCTACGCGCTCTTTAGCCGCAATGCACCCAAACGGCCAAGTCACCAAATACTTAGGATAAAAACCAAAAGTGGGTCGCACTAGAACCTCTTTTCTTCATTTTTCCACCAAGGGATTGTTTCTTAATGTAACAAGATCAATTCATCAAAATTCCTTGTGCTATCAAAAAGGATGGAGGACGAGGAGTATGGATCTCATATTTATGTGTAATGTTACACTATTGAATTTTTTTCTTGACTGAACTTGTCTTGTGACAGTTGGGATACCCAGCTCAGGAAATGAGTGGTAGCTCGACCTTGCGAGGTGAGATGGCTGCTAACGGTTATCTGGTTTTGTGTGTATGGCCCCTTTGCAGCTCGGGGGGCTCAGGGGGAAGAAGAGTACCCCTAGATTTGGCTGGGAGGTACCAGTGAGGTCACATCAGTCGACAAACGAGAGCTAGATGGAGCACGCATGGGACAACGACTCGGAGTTGTCGCATTAGGATATGGTACGCATGCGTTTATTTTGTATGGTAGATTAATATTTTTCTTGTATTTCATTACTGCACTTATATTGTGTAAAGAAATGTTTTTTACTCAGCGTTTTTAATCAAATAACTTAAATTCATCCTAGCCTTACGCTCGCTGCATTTTGAATTGATTTCCTTGGCAACCCAAACCCTGATTCTTATGACTGTTCTGTTTTTTTTTTATTGATTATTACAAAGAATTTTGTGTTTTTCCCTTATCCCTTCAGTCATCAGTCTGTGCCTGAGCAGTCGTCCAAGAGCCAAATCAACGGTCATCACTTCGGTGTTAAAATACCTATAGATTCTAATGCCCTGTTTTTCTGTGCATGGATGATGAGTGCGGGATAAATTTTGCCCAGCTATCTATCCCTTACTTATCTCTGCATTTGATTTATTCATGGCTGAAAGATTGTATTTGCGCCTTCTTGTGATTGAGTATATTTGCGTATCATTTATCATTTCTCTCTGCAAACAACTTAATACTCTCTACGGTTTTTTTTATATATATCACCTCTGCGCTTTTGGATGGCATTTTATTCTCTATGATTTTAATGACAGTTCCCAGCTCTTGATTGGTAAAATATCAGCGTTATTAAATGTGAATGACAACGTTTCAATTTATATATTGGTTGCGCTTTTACACTTGAATAACAGTAAATTTATGTCTTGAATCACAACAAAAGTTTTACCTTGAATGTCTGCGTTCTTACACTTGAATAACAGTAAATTTATGCCTTGAAGTACATCGAAAATTTTACCTTGAATGCTTGCGTTCTTACACTTGAATAATAGTAAATTTATGCCTTGAAGTACAGTGAAACATTTACCTTGAATGCCTATGTTCTTACACTTGAATAACAATAAGTTTATGCCTTGAATAACAACGAGAAATTTACCTTGAATGCCTGCATTTTTACACTTGAACAACAACGAATTTTTACTTGAATGCCTATGTGTTTACTGTGAAAAGGGTAGTGTTTTTGTTGTGCATTGGTGGTGTTTCTACTGTGTAAGTGGGGGGCGTGTTTATTGTGTTCTGGGCAGTGATTCACTTTTCTTAGCATTTAGTTACCCTGCGATTTCATCTATATTGTGCCAGCTTTATCATTTATGCATTTTGCGTGTTACATACACATTTGACTGCGTTTTATTACTCCAACAACATCTTAATATGTGGGTCAGCAATTTTATATATCCTATGGCAGTGAATCCCCATGATTGATAAACTGCGTTTATTGACTATGTTTTATTTAATTATGTGTCATTTAAATGTTTGACAAACATCAAATTCTACCAATTTAGTGAAAACACTATTATACAGTGAATATGCATAGAAATATTATACAGTGAATATGGATAGCAATATTAACCACCGTTTTCAATATTGTAGCGTTTTAAATATGGTAGCAAATTAAAAATTGTAGCGAATTAAATATGTAGTGTTTTAAGTATCATATTACCCAGCATTTCAGTAGCAAATTAATATTTGAATATATTATTACCCAACATTATGGTAGCGTTTTAATATTGTAGTGTTTTCAATATCATATTACCCAGCTTGCTGGTAGTGAATTTATTATACACAGAGATACATACTGCGAATTTAATATATAAATTTGAAAGACAACGTGTTTATCTAATGAAATAAAGAACAACAATCGAATGACATTTTTATAGACAACAAACTGAAAAATTAATAGACAGCGTGTTATATATTAATAGACAGCATGTTTAAAGAGAGGTATTGGTTGTTGAGCATAGATTCTTGACCACGATTTTAGTAATAAATGTGTGTGTGATTATAATAGATATGCAATAAATGTGTGTATAAATATTTTGGTCAGCGATATCATACCTGTAAGTAACGGCCATATCCTTTATCTAATAGACAACCTTAGCACATTTTTAATATACAACAATATCACATATTTTACTAGACAAAAAATTCAAAGATAGACAACAAACTTAATTAGAGACAATGATTTTGGTAGTGTTGGACAGCGTGAATTTTGTTTTATGATTTTATTATAGCAACTTTTTCATTTTCTTATTGGCGAATTTTAGCAAATTCAGTAATCATTATAAAACTTGTTTCATGATTCTTAAAGGATATCAAATTCCTCCTTAGGAAATTACTTATCTGATCTTGGGATTTGGAGAATAGTTGCAACGAACTATTTGTTTTAATGATAATTATTTAATGGGTACAGATTGATTTTTTTGCGCAAGGAAATTATTGTGTTGTATGATTGTCATAGTTTTCTTGTTGACCCGTCGATTGGGTGCTTGGGTCAGTCATCATGTGTTAACAGTTAATTCGGTCTCCTAGCATGTTGAAGTTTTCTTGAGTCTTTGTTCCAGATAGGTTATGTTGCGCTAGGGTTATTTTCACGCCTACCACCTGGTGACAACATGATTCCTGATGAGGGGATCATTGTGTTCCCTCATGGATAGATGTGAATGATAACTTGGTAGGAGTCTATGCTTCCCGATGTGGGCATTTGTTTGGTGTAATTTATGTTTGCGTTGGGTTTGTAACGCCTTAATGCATATGGGTTGTGTACCATAGATGTTTCTAGTTACTGGTCGTCGGGGCCGTTGTGTCGGGATTGTGGATTTTGTCCTTTAGCTTGTAGGCATTGTTGTGTTTTTGTCGGGTGAGTAGTCGTTTATATATGTCTTTGATCTCCACATGTTTCTCTCAATTGCTCGATGTGCTAGTGTGTTGAGTCGTTGTTGTCTATTGCTCGATCTGTGTGCATGGTGTTTGTCGTCAAGTTATGTGGTTTAATTGTTATTGTCATTGCCTTCCTGTCTAAAAACAAAACAAAAAATGAACTTTTTTCTTCGCTTGTAGTTGTAATGATTGGGGTCGTTACATCATCTTAGTAAAGTCATGACAAGCCATGAATATTTGAAGTCAAGTGATGAAGGAATCTTAACATGATTTGTTTTAATATATGCCAGTGGATTACACCAAGAAGTACCAATGGAAAAGAATCCCTGAAAGAGAGGAAAGGAAGCATATAAAAGAAGCCCCACATTGATCTACACAACATCTTGCAAAGAAGACAAGGGGAGAGAAATTGTCAGGGGGAGTTACCCTTTGCGATTGATGTCAAATCTAGAGAGAAAGATCAAAATCATGAAGACAGGGGGAGAAATGGTAATAGAGGGAGTATGAGTGTTGCCATCAATTCCAAAGGAGGATATTGTTGGAAAATAGGTTGTCATTGATTTGAACCCTAGAAGAAGTATAGAAGCCTCTAGAAGTGATGGTTATATTTGAAGAATTCTCCAAAGTGGTCCCCTTATGGCATAGTTTTAAGCATGGCCCTCATTGGAAGACATTTTGAAGAAATCTATAGGAAGACTTAGAAATATGGTTAAGTGGTTAAGAATACCCAAACGTGTGGTCATGAAGACCAAATATTATTGAATAAAAAGAGTATCAAAGACATTTAAAATGCATGCAAAACATCCATTGCTTGATAGTCCTCGTCAAGCCGTCTCCAACGGTAGGCTACACAACACGTGGTTCCTCACGGTTGAGGATTTATTCCCTCTTAAAGATGAATTCCTAAAGTATGGTCAAGAAGCCCCATATCTAAGGTCAAGCAGCTATAATGTGGCCCTAAAGTCAAGTAAAGTAGAAAAAGTTGTTGCAAAAGTTGGATCAAGGTCAAGTAAAGAAGATCCTTGGAAGGGTATCAATACACATTAATAACCTCTCATTTTTATCATTCAATCTTTTAATCTCTTAGCACAATCTTGGTAGTTAATTTTAGAAGGAATATGAAGTGAAGAAGGGAGAAATTCCAAGGCAAGATGAAGTCTTGTGATGATGTGTTCTAAGTATTGGTGAATATTCCAACAACACCTTCATTCATGTTGCTAATTTAAGAAGATACTAACTAATATACACCAAGTATTGATATACCATATATCCCTCCACCATAGAACCTTCAAGATGTGCTCTTTGTATAAAAAAATCCTTCAGTGACTTTGATTTCTTCTCCACCATCCACATTGACCTTGTTTGTATAGGTCTACATTTATATCCTACACCAGAGTTTCAAGTAATGAATGTAAATGGAGGTACCATAAATTGTTCAGGGAAATGTCATAGTATTAATCTCAACATGGGGGAGTATTTTCTGGATAGCCCCATGATTTCCATCCAAATGGGGGGTGTTGATGTTGTATTAAGGGTCCAATGGTTACAATCACTCGGAATAGTGGCCTTTGATTTTCAAAATATTTTTATGAGATTTTCCTCAAATGGAAAGGAAATTGAGCTTAGAGGTATCCAAGGGAAACCCTCTAAAGTGATAATCTCTAATAGCATGGAAACACTACTACATATTGGAAAAATTGTGACGAAAGTACTCTTTCGTCGCAAAATTCTAAAGAAAAAGTTCAATTTTTCAATTTTGATCTAAATCCACCACGTAGTCATCGCTCTATCGACGGACGCAAACTATCGTCATTGTTGAGACAATAGTCAAGATGGTGGAATGTTGTCTCAATTTCAAAGAAATTGTGTTCTCGTCGCAAGAGCGATGCCCACTTTTTACCATTATAAAGTGCATCGCACTAGCGACGAAAGTGACCTAAATATAACATATATATATATATATATATATATATATATATATATATATATATATATATATATATATATATATATATATATATATATATATATATATATATATATATATATATATATATAGGTCACGTTCATCGCAATTGCGACGATGGTGACCTAAATTGACCTATAAATATTTGATGATTTAAAGATGTTGCGACAATCTTTCTATAACAACGACAATTCCGAAAGGGTATTTTTGTGCGGAAGAATGTCGCAAAATATAGTTAGAGGTGGGGAAAAAAGTAAAGAGGGTGAAAAGGGTGATGGTAGATGTTATTTCCCTTGCCAAAAATGTTGCCTCATACGTCCCGTGATAATTTTAAAAGAAACTTCTACAAAACATTGTAGGAAATATGGGCACATTGATGGCAATTCGAATGAATATCATCCCATGGTAATTAGCTATATATTCATTATCTTTTTTTATTTTGTCAATTTTATATAAAATTATATATATGTATGTATATTGTTTGAATGTTTGTTATAGTATACAATAATTTTGCATGATTGTTTGTAATTATAAAGTTAGAGTTTCCCTCTAACTTTCCGTAGAATATTGCACCAAGTTTTAGTAGAAATGATGTACAAGTTGAGGAACATCATGACCAAGAAAATGAGGATCTCATGGAAGAAGATGATGGGACAAATCAAGTTAATGATCCCATGGAAGAGTATGATGGGACAAATCAAGTTAATGATCCCATGGAAGAATGATGGGACAAATCAAATGATCCAATATTTGTTTTCGCAGCCGGATGAGGATGGGGACAATGCTGGTATTTATGATGAACCTCTATTAGAAAAGGAAAATAAACGACTTTATGAAGGATCAAGAGAAAATCTTCTCTCCTCTACATTGCTTCTAGTGAACTTAAAGGTTATGAATAATTTGTCGAAAAATTGTATGAAACAGATCCTAAGGTATGTAATATGTTTCATCTCATATTATACATAAATGTTGATTTTTTTCTATTTGGTTTTAGTGTTAATTAATGTGTAAAATAAGAATGCAATTTTTACGATTAATATTCTTACATTAACTAGTTATTTGTTATGTTGTAGATTCTTAGGTGAATTTTTGTTACCATCATCAAATATTTTACCTCACACATATCAAGGTTTGCATGCCATTTTGAAAGACATTGGAATTCATTATCAAACTATAGATGCATGTAATAATGACTATATTATATATTATGGACAACATGCTTCGAAAACAGAATGTCTGCAATGTCTTATCAATATATATTGAACCGATCAAGTAACAAAAAGGGTACCTCGAAAGGTTCTTCATCATATTCCCATAATTCCACGTTTGCAGTGATTGTTCAGGTGTGAAAGCATAGAACAATTTATGGATTACCATGCACGTAACATAAGTGGAAATGGTGTTCTTTGAATGCCTATCGATGGTTCTGCATTTAGGGAAATTGAGGAAAAATGGGCAGATTTCAAAGATGAACCTCGTAATGTTAGGCTTTCATTGGCAGCTGATGGTGTTAATCCATTTGAAGAGCTTAGGTCTATTTACTCTGTGTGGCCTATTTTTGTTATCAACAATAACATTCCTCCATGGATGTCAATAAAGAGGGAGCACATACTGTTGACATTGATTGTTCCAGGCATTTGTTTACATTAATTTTTTGAATGTAACATTTTCATTTGTTTCATTTTTTGCATAATTTCTTTTATTTATTTATTTACTTATATATATTACACGATATCATTCTTATAGTTATTATGTGTAATTTTAAACAATTAGGTAAGTACCAGGTTTAATATATGAATGTATATATCGAGCCTCTTATTGACAAGCTACTAAAGTTATGGGTTGGCATCACAATGTATGACATATGTAAACCAATCGAGGAGAAGAAATTTAAATTATGTGGAATACTTTTATGGAAAATTCATGATGCCCCTGGACTAACACATTTTTGTGGTATGTAGCATTCTAATATTGCTCTTTAATACTATCTAATTTTTTAATGTTATCATGGTGCAAGTTTAATTTTTAAATAAGCTCATCGTGTTATTGAAATTAATCCATTTGTTGCAGGTCTTCAAACAAAGGGTAAATTTGCATGTCCAGTTTGTGGCCCTAAGATGAAGTATCGTCATTCAAAAATTTTAGGAAAAATGGTGTTTGATGAGTATAGGCACCTTCTTCGTAAGAACCATAGGTATCGTACTACTGAAAAACATCTTTTCAATGGGAAAGAAGAGACTGGTTTAAAACCATGAAGAATGACACCTCACCTATGGAGGTTGGAATATAATAAAAATAGTCAAGGTAATCAATTTCATAATGTATCGTAGATCATGTAATATTTTGAATGTTTATTTTAATCATTGAATTTATTTTACCATATTTGATAATTGTTTTTGTGATTTCTTTTATGCTTCACGAAGGTCGCAATCATCATGGAGGTATTAATAATGGGCTTCCATGAGGAATGAAATGTTATCCCACTCAATTCATGAGGTTGACCTACTATGAGGAGATACAAATAGCTCATTTGTTTGATACAATGCATATCGGGAAGAATGTGACTCAAACGTTATGGCGAATCATAGATGGTAGGAGGGACAAAGAAAAAATTGTCAAAATTTGTACTGACATTCAGGAAGCTAATAATGCAATGCGAAGTGTGATATGATATTCAAAGATAAGATGGAGTACTAGACTAAAATAACCTTCCGTGGTTAATAACATAGCAACAAATCAATGATGTAAAAGAGGTCATTCAAAGAATTAAATTTCCCACGGGTTTTGCTTCAAACATAAATACTATCTTAATGAAGAAAGGTGAATTTGGTGGGGTAAAAACACATGATTGGCATACCTTCATTAAGGTAATAATTTTGGTATACATATTTATATATATTGGCCTTATACATATTTTATTTATTTTTATTTTTTCTTGTCTACTTTGGTCGAAACAAATAACGATTCATTTTTTTGCTACAGTATGTTCTACCGCTATCTCTCCCAAACTACTTTGACAACAACATCAAACAAGTTATATATGATCTTGGAAAATACATGAGGTAAGTAGTTTTGATTTATATGCAAAATGTTCTTTCAAATTATTGTTGTACTTAATGACATGTTTTTTACTTGTAATGTAATATATTATATTATGTTATGTTGAAACATGTTATTTTCTTGTGTCATGATCTCATGTAGATGGTTGTCATTGAAAGAAATCCATGAAGATGATATAAAGTATTGGAAGAGAGAATCTAATGTGTGAAATGCAAAAGTATATACCTCCAACATTTTTTAATGCACAAGAACACTACCTCATACACCAAGTTGAGGATATTGAAATTTGTGGACCTATTCACACAAGGTTAATGTGGATGGTTGAGAGGCACTTGAAATCATTGAAGGCATTGGTTAGACAAAGAGCACATCCTAAGGGTTCTATGGTGAAGGGATATATGGTATATCAATCCATGGTGTATATTAGTTAGTATCTTCCTAAATTAGCAGTGCCAACTATGCATACAGTGGATCACATTTGGGATGTGAACTCCATCAAAAAATTTGAAGATCAGGAGCATTTGTTGGGGAAAGGTAGAATGAAAAAAATGAGAGGTAACTTATTAATAATTGTGAAAAAATATTTTAATAATACATATAAAGTTTCTTTTGTTGTGTATATGATCATACTCATTAATATATTAATATAATTTATTTCATAAATTATTAATATTTATAATTACTTGTGTATTGGACATTATAACTAATATTTAATATTGATGATGATTTGTTGATTCCGTTGCTCAAGAGTGGAATGCACTGCATTTATACATTGAAAATAATCTCGACTGGATGAATGTATGGATTGAAATATGTAAAAAACATAATGGAGGTAGGTTATCATGGAAACGAATGTCGAAATTGGTTAGAGAAGCTTGTCGTAACGGAGATACCAATGTTACGCGGAGGGAAATTGATTTAGCATATGGTTTGAAAAATGGGCAGGTAAGCAAATTCACCCATTTTATTCAGTTATTTTATATTATATTAATGTGACTACATGTGTACTATATTTTTCAAATACTTTCGAAGTTATATAAATATATGTTAATTTATTAATTGACAATGCATCTTTTACATATCTAACATATTGCAGTTGAAACACCACAAGGCTATGTGGTGCAACGGTCGTAAATTTCGCATCAAACAATTGGATGAAACCAGGAAAACTTTTGATAGTGGGATAGCTGCAGTATTCCAGGTCAATAATCTTTCCTCTAGGAGTGACAGAAATCCTTGAGAATCTAAAAATAGATACTACATGTATTTAAACGATATTCTTGAGTGTGACTTTAATTACTTCAAATTAGTTCTATTCGATTTCAAATGGTATAGGTTACGAATGCATGAATGCGATGAGCAAATAAATGCTATTCAACATGCCAATGGATTTCCAATGATTAAAACAACGTTGTTTGAAAGAGGACATGATCGTTATGTTTTTCCAAGACAATGTGAACATATGTTTTACTCAAATGTTCCAGGTGAAAGGGATTGGTCATTTGTTGTTAGATATGATCCAAGAGGAAGGCCAATTAATTATGCTCATTTACATGAAGAAGATGATAGTGAAGATCAAGAAGATGATTCGACAGATCAGATAGAGCTGGAAGATCATGTAGGGTCGACAGATGAAGAAGAAGAAGAAGATCATGATCCAGTCATAGGAGACAATATTACAATTTTTGATGATGATGTCGATGAAAATATGCTCTAAAATGACATTGATGAAGATGATGATATCATCAATCCTTTCAACATATTTTCTAAACCGGATGATGATACAGATGTTGAGTTCAATGAAGAAGATCAAGATACATAATAAGGATGATTACACAGATGTTGTCGAGGTTGGATTAAGTACGTGACTATATAATATTTTAATTTACTTATAATGTCATGGGTTAATTACATGTTTTTAATTTTTATGCGATGTTTTTATATCCTATGTTACATGTTGTTTAATTATTATGTGAAACCTGAAAATAGTTGCCAATATACTAAAGTACATGGTAGACTAAAAATATCACTTAGAAACACATAATTTCATGTACCTTCATTAATTTTTGTTTTGTAGTTTTTATGCATGAATCTTAATAGGACGTTGCTTTCAATTATTTTCTATTTTATAGATTGGGTTTTGGGGATCAATTGAGAGTGATGTGAGGGGGAGGGGAGGGTCCATATGAGCTTCCACATTCACATGGTTGGCCTTGTTCAGTAGAGGACAAATTTTCTTGAAACCAAGAGAATCTCTTTCATTTGGTAGGGTTTATGGGATTACATTTGACTCACACACCCACTTTATTCCATCATCAATTCATCATGTAAACCATAAACCCTAATTTTCTTTCAAAGTACACGATTTGGTTGACGCAAGTTTTAAGTTTTCGTCAGTCTTTCTTCATTTTTCTTTCAGGTTCTACATTAATGTATATACAATGTATCTGTGTCATAGTTGTGATGAAAAATCCCTCTTTTTCATTGATTTCTTAATCGACACCATAAAAATACTAGAGGCGAGAAATAGAGACATGTGAATGGGGCCAACGTTGAAATTTTTTCAAACTATTTTTGTATGCATTGAAATTTGACATGGATAGACTATTCACATGCCTTTATAACAATATGGGCGGGTTTTTGGACTCAAATTTGACTCACACACCCACTTTATTCCATCATCAATCCATCATGTAAACCATAAATCCTGATTTTCTTTCAAAGTACACAATTTCTAGTAGATATGTTAATGATTCCAAATTTCATATTTGTATTTGACTCAAGGCCCAGCTAGCTTACAAAGTATCGAATTTTAATTTCAAGTTGATAAAAAAAATATTAAATGAATCCAAGCATCATTTGATATCGTCACAAGAGAGACAAATGTAAATAATCTTGCGATGAATTATCTATACTATCGACGAAAAACGTTCGTCGATAGTATAGCTAATTCGTCGCAAGAATATTGTGTCTAATTTGAATGGTGTTACATGGTTTTCAAGGAGTGTAGGGCTTATATTATGGTGCAATGTAGTGTATTCTATAAGAACAATCTCTATTCCAATCCTCAAAATGGATAGTACCATATCTTGTTCATAAGACAAATATTCTTTGTATGTTTCCTTTGTGGTGGCTCAAGCCCTTAGTACACATGATGCCTGACAATGAAATGTAACAATTTGACTATTGAATGATAGTGTTATGTCAGTACCCATGGTTAAGGAAAGAAATTAAGGTTCTTAGGTTCTATTTGAATATTCTTAGAATTGAGATTTTTTACATACAAGTCCTTGAAAAAAGACAAAAGACTTATGTAGAGGATATTAAGTTGGTCTTTGTGTGGGACATTTTCTACCATTAGTATGTTTTCTACAGAAATAATGGATCTTGGGGACTACACCATGGTCAAGGAATGAGGAATGAGGAACAAGGAACGAGGAACAAAGAACAAGGATCGAGGAACGAGGAACAAAGAACAAGGAACGAGGAACGAGGAACACAGAACAAGGAATAGGGAACAAAAATTGTACTAGGACTAGACACCGGCAACAGTGACCTGTGAATGGAGCCAACGTCGAAATTTTTTCAAATAGTTTCTTTATGAACTGAAATTTGACATGGATAGACTATTCACATGCCTTAACAATATGAGAGGGTTTATAGACTCAAATTTCACTCACACACCCACTTTCTTCCATCATCAATTCATCATGTAAACCATAAACCCTAATTTTCTTTCAAAGTACATAATTTGGTTGACGCAAGTTTTAAGTTTTCGTCAGTCTTTCTTGATTTTTCTTTCAGGTTCTACATTAATGTATATACAATGTATTTGTTTCATAGTTGTGATGAAAAATCCCTCTTTTTCATTTATTTCTTAATCGACACCATAAAAATACTAGAGGCGGGCAACAGTGACATGTGAATGGGGCCAACGTTGAAATTTTTTCAAATTGTATCTGTTTGCATTGAAATTTGACATGTATTGACTATTCGCATGCCTTAACGATATGGGAGTGTTTTTGGACTCAAATTTCACTCACAAACCCACTTTCTTCCATCATCATATCATCATGGAAACCATAAACCCTATTTTTCATATGTTCTGGTAGATATGTTAATGATTCCAAATTTCATATTTGTACTTGACTCAAGGTTCAACTAGCTTGCAAAGTATAAAATTTTAATTTAAAGTTGATAAAACAAATATGAAATGAATCCAAGAATAATTTGATATCGTCGCAAGAGAGACGAATGTAAATAATCTTGCGACGAATTAGTTATACTATCAACGAAAAAAGTTCGTCGATAGTATAGCTAATTCGTCACAAGAATATTGTGTCTAATTTGAATGGTGTTACATGGTTTGCAAGGAGTGTAGGGATTATATTATGGTGAAATTTAGTTTATTCTATAATAACAATCTCTATGCCAAACCTAAAAATGGATAGTACCATATCTTGTTCATAAGACAAATATTCTCTGTATGTTTCCTTTGTGGTGGCTCAAGTCCTCAATACACATGATGCCTGACAATGAAATGTAACAATTTTACTATTGAATGATAGTGTTATGTCAGTACCCATGGTTAAGGAAATAACTTAATGTTCTTAGGTCTGATTTGAATCTTCTTTGAATTGATATTCATTACATATAGGTCCTTGAAAAAAGACACAAGACTTATGTAGTGGATATTAATTTGGTCTTTGTGTGGGACATTTTATGCCATTAGTATGTTTTGTACAAAAATAATGGATATTGAGGACTACACCATGGTCAAGGAACGCGTAATGAGTAACGCATAACAAGGAACAAGGAACATAGAATAAGGAACAAGGAACATAAATTGTACTAGGACTAGATACCGACAACAGTGACCTGTGAATGGGGCCAACGTTGAATTTTTTTCAAATAGTTTCTGTATGAAATGAAATTTGACATGGATAGACTATTTGCATGCCTTCACGATATGGGAGGGTTTATGGACTCAAATTTCACTCACACACTCACTTTATTCCATCATCAATTCATCATGTAAACGATAAACCCTAATTTTCTTTCAAAGTACACAATTTGGTTGACGCAAGTTTTAAGTTTTCGTCAGTCTTTCTTCATTTTTATTTCAATTTCTACATTAATGTATATAAAATGTATCTGTTTCATAGTTGTGATGAAAAATCCCTCTTTTTTGTTGATTTCTTAATCGACACCATACAAATACTAGAGGCGAGCAACAATGACATGTGAATGGGGCCAATGTTGAAATGTTTTCAAATTGTATAAGTCTGCATTGAAATTTGACATGGATAGACTATTCGCATGCCTTAATGATATGGGAGGGTTTTTGGACTTAAATTTCACTCACACACCCACTTTCTTCCATCATCATATCATCATGGAAACCATAAACCCTATTTTTCATATGTTCTAGTAGATATGTTAATGATTCCAAATTTCATATTTGTATTTGACTTAAGGTCCAGCTAGCTTGCAAAGTATCAAATTTTAATTTCAAGTTGATAAACCAAATATTAAATGAATCCAATAATCATTTGATATCATCGCAAGAGAGATGAATGTAAATAATCTTGCAATGAATTAGCTATACTATCGGCGAAAAAAGTTCGTCGATAGTATAGCTAATTCGTCGCAAGAATATTGTGTCTAATTTGAATGGTGTTACATGGTTTGCAAGGAGTGTAGGGATTATATTATGGTGCAATGTAGTGTATTCTATAAGAACAATCTCTATGCCAAACCGCAAAATGGATAGTACCATATCTTGTTCATAAGACAAATATGCTTTGTATGTTTCCTTTGTGGTGGCTCAAGCCCTCGGTACACATGATGTCTGACAATGAAATGTAACAATTTGACTTTTGAATGATAGTGTTATGTCACCCATGGTTAATGAAATAATTTAAGGTTCTTAGGTCCTATTTGAATCTTCTTAGAATTGAGATTCGTTACATAATCCTTGAAAAAAGACAAAAGACTTATGTAGCGGATATTAATTTGGTCTTTGTGTGGGACATTTTATTCCATTAGTATGTTTTGTACAAAAATAATGGATCTTGGGGACTACACCATGGTCAAAGAATGAGTAATGAGGAACGAGGAACAAGGAACAAGGAACGAAAATTGTACTAGGACTAGACACCGGCAACAGTGACCTGTGAATGGGCCCAACGTTGAAATGTTTTCAAACAGTTTCCGTATGAAATGAAATTTGACATGGATAGACTATTTGCATGCCTTAATGATATGAGAGGTTTTATGGACTCAAATTTCAGTCACACACCCACTTTATTCCATCATCAATTCATCATGTAAACCATAAACCCTAATTTTCTTTCAAACTACACGATTTGGTTGACGCAAGTTTTAAGTTTTCGTCAATATTTCTTCATTTTTCTTTCAGGTTCTACATTAATGTATATACAATGTATCTGTGTCATAGTTGTGATGAAAAATCCCTCTTTTCCGTTGATTTCTTAATCGACACCATAAAAATACTAGAGGCGGGCAACAATGACATGTGAATGGAGCCAACATTGAAATGTTTTCAAATTGTTTTTGTATGCATTGAAATTTGACATGGATAGACTATTCACATACCTTAACGTTATGGGAGGGTTTCTGGACTATTCCCATCAAAATTCAAAGGCATAAAGAAGGACATCACGATGTAAAGGGTTTTTGTCTTTGATGTAAAGTGTTTTTACCTATTTTTGTGGTATAAATAGATGTTGTTAAGATGTATGAGGATATCATATCATTAGCAGATAGATCCTAGAGAGAGTATTCATGAGTAGCTTTTGAGTCAGTTTTGGAGACAAATGATTATACATAAAATCCCCCTATAGGTTTTTAGCCAAAAGTCATATTATGAATCCTAAATTAACAAGATCCGTGTAGTGGCTATGTCCCTATAGTAGTGTAATAGAAAAAATATCTAACACAATAAGAAAGTGATTAGTATATTCTAATTGCAATAGGTGGGTTTGTGATGAAAGCATCGCAATCGGTGGGTTTGTGCTTGAAATTTGTTATCAAAAATATGCATAGAAAACATTGTCCATAAACTAAATTTAATATTGTTGAAATGTTCAATATGTTTTTTTTTAAGTGAGATTGTCCATGGGAAATTATAGTAATTTTTTTCGTATGTATCATTTTATGACAAAGTAAAATATTGCATCATTTAAACAAACTATGGTTTATGAATAAAAATCCAAAAATAGGAACATCGGATAAAGACCAAATATAGCATTCGTATTATCAGTACTCACCTTAAATTTCTTTTATTCGTATTTTTACATTAAGCGATAAGCTAAAAGAAGAATACATGCGATGGCATAGTGAAAATGATGAGTAGAATACAAGCTCAAAATAATTGCACCATGTAATATTATGAATATAATTTAATTCATCAATGAGAAAGCTTAGTTTTTCTAGTATTTGTTGTGTACATGATGCAATATGCACATTCTCTACATTGAATTACATCACCAAATTTTAGTGAATTCTTAGTTCTACAATGTGCAATATCATAAAGTGTAAGAATAATTCCTAATTTAGAAACAACAAAATGCAATAAGTGAAGTTATTTGTCCCAATACATATAATGTTTGGAAAGAATAGTATAACAAACATGTTCAATAATAAAAACTAATCAAGGTTTTATCAATCTATCTAAAAGATAGGGAAATAAAGATACCTTCACAAACTTAACATGTAAGCTCAGGCACTTGAGTTCTACCTAAAATACTCAAATCAAAATCCAGTATAGTTTTGAAACTGTTATGACCCTATGTTTCATAGGAATCATACAAATGACTAAGATTTTACCTTCATAAATGTTGTGTGGTAAATCATGTGGCATCCTGCCCATGATTTACAAGCAGAATAAATATATGAGCAGTCGAAGGTTTTGAGACAGTGTGATTGTGATCTTGGTTTCAAATATTCATCTACAGCCTTACTAGATGGTTTGAATTCTTGAGTGTAAAAGTATCCAAGAAATAGTTTTCGGCAGCTAAGGGTCAAATTATCATGTGTTGTAAGCTTCCGAAAGTTCCCAGTTTCAGCAGCTAAAAAGGAAGGTGTAACTCTCAGTTAGCTTCCGAAAGTGCAGAGTCTGCTAACGGTTAGACTGTCCCATTGGACTCTCAAAGCACCGGTAGTACACACACCATCAACATCATAAATGCTGCCAAAATAACCTCCAGATATGATTTGCTTAGTCTCAATAATTTATTTTGGTTTGTATTCATTATTTGATGAAGGATTCAAAACCCTAAGGTGTCTATTCAAAACCCTGCCATCATCAAAATTCATTACCATTATCTCCTCATGAGTGAAACAATCACTGCCTGAGTCAGTTTTAAATAATCATTGTGATCTAAGTTTTTTGTCTACCAAGTGTTCATTCCAAAGGTTTCCATTCAAACCGCTAGTTTACCTCATTCATTTTCCTCCATCTAGATTCCATTTCTCCCTACATCAGCGTTGATCTTCCACTCCAACCCGATTTTGTTTTTTGCAGGAATTAACATTTGTTGTAGATGGCCAGTGGAGGAATTTTTCTCAGGAAGGAGATGAATGACGTCTTATATTTGAAATCCCATCCTAAGATTTTCCAGATGTTCAAAGAAGCAGGTTTCTATAGGGATTGTGAGAAATTGCAGGGGTATCACCAGGGTGTTGCTGAAGCCTTTGCTCGAAGCTTCAATGGAGCAAAAGTAACCTTGGGTCCAATGATAATGAAAATTGATGAGGCCAGTGTTGCAACAACAACAGAGATGCCTGGGCAAGGTGAGAGATGGTTTAAAACAACTATCACTAAGGATATTGAGTTCAGGTCTTTCCTTAGGCATGAATTTCAAAGCATTATTTGGCAGAAGGATGTTCCCAGGTCTTACCTGGAGGAGAAATGGAAGTATTTTCTTAAGTCAATTCAAGTGTACATCACTTGTGAAGTTAAGTATGGTAGATTCATGCTCTATCACTTCAAACTGATGAATCATTTACAGGAAAGTATCCTCTGAATTTACCCTAATACCTTCATAGAAGCTTGACCAAGATGTCACACCAAGTTCAAGATAAGCCTGATAAGGTACACAATAGGATTTTCCATCATGGCCTCATCAAGCTTATAGTGATGGAGGAACTCCAGAGAAGAGAGAAGGCATGGGACTATCTCCTGTTTTGGAGAGAATTCGAGCAAGAGATCCATCCTAAGGGTAAGAAGACACCTACAAAGAAGTCATCTACACCAAAGAGCAGCAAGAGAAAAAGAAGGGATCTGTCACCAGTTCAGACAGAAGAGCCAACTCATTCATCCAGGCTTAAGGAGGCAAAAAAGAAGCTTGATTTTGATCAAGGAATTAAGGGCCAAAGCAGTATTTCTAATAGGAACATTTTTAATTTGCCATATTCAGATTCTGAGTCTGAAACACCTATGGATGAGAGAGACGAAACTGAAGTTGAAGCTCAAGATCTCGAAATACATGAAACATCAGGAAGCAAGGTCATCAAATCATTGAAGATTAAGAATCTTAAAGGAGAGATATTGGAGCTGAAGTTGCTTGAGAGGGTTATTAAATCCCAAAACCAGACTATAAAGAAAACATCAAATGAGGTAAGAGATTGTTTTGAAAGGTTAGCTGAAATGCATGTAAAGGAGCAGAAGAGGAACAAGAAATTTCTCAAGGAGAATCATAAGCTGCATAAAATGGTTAGATGCTTAAGGATCAAATTAATGTTTAAAGATCCTAAGCCAAGAGCACATCCTGATTTACAATATCTATAAGAAGTCATTGTGAACCTCAATGAACATCCTAAAGAGTATACAAATCGAAGAAATTCCATTTTTGCAATTTTGGAAACAATTTCAAAGACCTGCAATTTCAGCAGCTTACCCAGGTTTTGAAAAGGCGTCATTAGCTGCCAAATCCCAAGACTTTTAGCAACTTATTCTACTATGTTTCAAGCATGTAAGCTGCCGAAAGCGCAGACACATGCATAATGTTAGTCTTTTTTCCCGGATCGAATATTTTTGCTGCCAAATCATTCGAGGAAGGTTTCAAATGAATTATAACTTTAAAATAGATAAATATCATCCTCTTTTTCAAGGTTTAGTGGCTAATACGAAGGATAAAAGGCTAAAAAAATATCCTATTTTTGGTTGAATATTTGCCCAGGTGCCAGAAAAGGATCTTGAGTTGCCTTGTCGTCACCTAGAAGACTATGCAGATGTCAAAGACTATAGTGTTGATATGGATTCAATCACTTATGAATAGGATCTATATCCAAGAATTTTGTAATAGGATAGATTTTATAAACACTTGTAATTTTTAGATCCATCATTTGAGTATATGAAACTATTTTTTAAATATTATAAAATCCCATAGAGGCCACAGTCCAAAGGGTTGATCAATTTAGACTGGCAGGGAAGGATGGCATGGAAATGTCCCCATCCACTGTAAAATGTTCAAAGGTTGTAAGTAACTATTATGGATGAATATAAAGACATTTTGTTACCAAATTCTTGTGTCATGATCATGTGGTGAAGTGATTTCTTAATGAAATGTATCATGTGCACTATATATGTGTGTGTGTGTGTGTGAGAGAGAGAGAGAGAGAGACCTATTAAATCTAATCTCTATCCCAAGAGAGGGAGAGAACAATAGTTACAACCATAATAATTTATCCAAATGTAGTTCCCATATAATCTTTGTGGCATATGATCTCATAAATTGTGATTTCACCATAAAAAAAAAAATGAGGAAATCTAACCTCAACCTGACCCATTTTCTCTCATTCTTAGCCAATTTCTCATTGTAGAGAAATCCATGCATCTCTTCTGACCTTTTAATATGTGTATTATAGCTCACTCAATCCCAACCTATTCAATCTGACTATAATTTGATATGTATTATGTCATGTTTCTAATTTGCTATATTGTCTGTTGAATGGAGAATTTCCCTATGTTTTGTTATTTGAGTAACAAGTTATTATGCACTCATGCATAGGACTTGATGGGCAAACATATTTGGGTAACAATATATTATGTGTGCATGCATAGGACTTGATAGGAAGGTAGGAGTCTTATAAAATGCCAGCAAGCATATAGTTCTTGGGTGAAAATACGGTGTGTTGGTTCATTGGTTATAATGTGGTTTTGGTCTAGAAAAAGT
Organism: Picea engelmannii; assembly: GCA_009831015.1. NCBI lineage: Eukaryota > Viridiplantae > Streptophyta > Pinopsida > Pinales > Pinaceae > Picea > Picea engelmannii. The sequence continues at coordinate 647,648 of ML776655.1, read as the reverse complement.
GAGTGATGTACCATGGAGTTTCTTTCTATCCATTAGGTCTCTAAACACCTATCATATTGGTAGAAACTCGCCCCATTGTCCATATCAACAATAATAGTTACAAGTGATTGTTATTCTATGCAGATATGTCTTTCACTTATGTCCACCATTAGGGAAATACTCTCCACATTTATCATATTTTCCTCCACCATCAATCCAAGGACGCATTGGCTCCTCCTCCACCCTAGTTAATAATATCACTTTCACAATATTTCTTGAGAATCCATTGGGCAATTTGAGTCTGACCTTCCCTGGATACCTACTAAGACTAATATAAGGGAGTGTGATCTTCATGTTACTAAATTTTTTTCACCAAGGGACGATTTGGTGTGGAGGATCATCAACTCAACTAATGTGTGGTGATGATTTCTTGGATGCTTGATGAAGTTAATTTGTTTCTAGTTTGGACACTTAAAAATTACAATTGCACCTAGTCCTTACACCATACACACATGAAGTAAAAAGGCATAAAATAATTGAAAGTTCAACAAGAAAGATGGTATAAGGTTCAACAATCATCTTCAAAAACATCACATTATTGATTGTGTCATTTAGTGCCATTGAACTTTAAGACATTGGAATGAAATTAAATCGCAAATCCATTGAGAACAATTCTCTTTGAGTCAATAGTTTATCGAGTCACTAAATTGTACAAATTAAAAGATAAGTTTGATTCATTAAAATGAATCATTGAATTATACAAAGGGTGGAGTTACAAACGCTTTCAAAGTTAATAAGGTGTTTTTAAATTCAAAAATCACTTGAGATCAATACCTGCTTAAAATTGAATAAGGAGGTCATTGTCTTTTCACAATAGTCTTCAAGTGAGATACATGAAAGTCAAATCATTATATAATAACTATTTTTGGTGCATGACTAGTAGCACCTAACACCCTAAGGTTGTTGGTGACAAGTTTAAGAAAGCGAGACATAAACTAAGCAAGCATGACACAATTGAATATCTAAAAATGGGTAAATGAGGAAAACATTTGTAAAATGTCAATCAAGAAATTAATTAGTTACATGACTCTTTATATGATTCTGTCCAACAATTTGAAAGGTTATAGAAACAAAATGTCATAATTATGGATCAATTGATAAAAGAAAACATTCATGAATGTATGGAATCAAACATGTGAAGCATGATTTTTCCAAAATAATTGTAAGACCATGTGAAGAATTGAAATTCAACAAGAACAAAAAAGGTTTAGGATATGGAAGATACCTCAACTTTCATATTCTAGACTACTCCAAACCAATTGAATGGGAAAGATGGGGAGCATATGTAATCAATCAAGAAATCCTTTAAGGATAGTGCAACCTAGTCAAAAAGACATTAAAAGAAGAGAAAATACAAGGCTAAGTATGGTGAATTGAAGGTTTTGAATAGATTCCATTCAAATTTATATATCAATAAATGTTATGATCCTTTCTAATCCATCACGATAGGAAAATCATCTAGGATTTTATTATAGGCCATTCCAAATCCTTGATGAGTAAATGATGGTTATTTTGATCGGATATAATTACAATGATGATGAATTTAGAGAGGGAAATGGTTCACAAATTTTCCAAGAGGAGGTTCCTCTGGTTCAATCTCTTCTTGAAAAATTATACATTCCTCAAATAATACATGAGCATGTCTAGTCTCCTCCTAATTTTGACATGGAAGGGATTGAAGGGATATGAACTAGTGGGGAAATGTCACAACAAAGTGGTGAAAAATGCCAGATTATGAGTCCAGCACCCTTACATAAACTTGGAAATGCACCACAACACTCCTAAACACATTCAAGTGCCATGGAAAAAATGACCTAGAATTCTTTGAAGGTAAGCTATCTAACCAAACTATTGATTATCAATTATACAAAATTATTAAATAATATTTTGAATAAAAAACTAATGCAAGGAAATGTCAATTACTTCTATCTTATTTAAAATCTAGGATTCACGTTATAATTAGGAAACTTTTAGTCATACAAATGATTAAAAGTTTATAAATAAGTAATCATATTGTTAAAAGCCTTTCTTTTTACACAATTGGTATGAAAAAACGTTTGAAATATTGTGATGCAACCCATCATGTATTTTAAGAAATAGTTTTTTAAAATATCACAAACAAATTACAAATTTCATAACATGATGTGTACTAAGGAAAAATAACAAACATGTTATGAAAAAACTATTTTTCAATTCAACAAAGATAGTAAGGGAAGATTATAATTTGTTCCAATAATGACTATTCTTCAATTTGACAAAGATAATTCAACAAAGATAGTAAGGGAAGAGTATAAAAGTGAGTATTAATTCTAGTAATGACTATTCTTCAATTCAATAAAGATAAAATGGCAAGCTCAAAAGCCAAATAAAATATACAAAGGGATGTTAGAATATCAATAGGATAGTTTCATAACATACCATCAATGATGACAACATCCTTACTATCACAAAGCCAAATAAAATATACAAAGGGATGTTAGAATATCATTATGATAGTTTCATAACATACCATCAATGATGACAACAACCTTACTATCACAAAGAAAAATATAGACATGTCAAGCTCGTATCCAAGAAAATATGTCAATGTTTCTTATGTGACAATTATTTCATCACATCAGTAGTAAGGGATGTGATTGTGAGGTTGATAGATCAAGACTACAATGTATTGGCATTATAGATCAAATCTCTAAATCTTTTTGGGTTTTCCTAATATTACCATTTAGATTTTAATGAATATTTTTTATTGTTTCAACATAGTCAAACTTTCATTGAGAATGTGAGATACCATACTCTTTATATGGTGGTTCATGAGCTCGATAAGGTTTAGCTAGGGATTTAGGCCATTGTTTCCAACTTGCCATGTTTATGCCTCTACGCCCATTTTCAATGTACAAAACCTAAACGTGATTCTTATATCCCTCTTAAATTCCAAATTTTTGTTATGTTGGTTTGAGGACTTGTTCAAGGCTCTTGATCAGCTTCAGAATCTTCAACAATATTATAAGGCACTTGTTTTCATTCTTTGATGATAGCTAAGGTCTTGTGACCCATCCATGGTCTTGTGTGGTGACCTAAGGACTTGTTCATGGTGCTTGAGCTAGATATTATATGTTTGTGGCTTGAGTTGTTGTTTCCCTCCATTGACCATGGTTAAGGGATTAAGGCATGTTTCCATACTACAACCATGGTCAAGAACCCGAGACCCATATGTAGTATGAAAAACATATAAATGACACTCATGTCCAAATACATTGAAGTGAGACCTCGTGTCATGAATTTTTTTGTGGTTCTATATAAATAATTTAGGACCTAGATGTCATATTTTAGGGACAAATGGCCATGCACAAGGCTACAAATTAACCAAAAAGCCTCCTAATGGTTTCATTATCCAACTCTGAATTTGTCTTGTTTATTTTTCTTTTCTAATTACACAATCTTGTTTTGCATGGCTTGATTTTTTTGTTGAAGTGTTTCTTTATTTGTTTAGAAAATAATAGATTATTATTATTATTATTATTATATATATATATATCAATTATATATATTATATTAAATAATATATAATTGATATATATTAAAAACATTGAATATATCAAAACATAAAAAATAAAAAATAAAAACAAATTTCAAACAAAATAACAAAGAAAAAAACAAATTTCAAAATGCATAATTAGCCCGCGCCCATTCACGTGACACAACAACACTATAGAAACATTCACCGGTGATCTAGTTGTGCCCATATACTAGCAGAGAGAAACCCCAAAAACCCCATCATTCCCATCTATTAACAGAGTGAAACCCCTCGAAACCCCATCATTCGAGCTCAGCAAGAGGGAGGCCAAGAGTGAGAGAGAGGAGAGAACCCCCGTGCAGTGGAGTGAAACCCCTGAAACTACGCCATTTGAGCCTACGAGAGAGAGGGGATTGATATGGAGGAGAGAACCCCCGTGTAGTGGAGACCTACATATTGCATACGCCTATTTATATGGAATACGCTCAATCATCGAGAGGGAGGAGAGAACCCCCGAGCAGTGGAGATAAGGAGGCCCTACACCACAACGAAATTTGATAGTCCATCCCAACAAGGAGACAAGGAGGCTCTACACTACAACGCAAGCAACAGAGGAGACCCAACCACCCTTAGAAGAGACAGAGACGCGCAGGGGATCACCAACAATGACGGAAAAATCGATATGTTTCTTCATTTGCATCAACCTATAGATATATTTCATTTTTGTTTTATCAAGAAAACATTTTTCTGGTGTGACTAAAACATGTACAAGTGAGCATGTTTTAGTCACACTAGAAATACTATCCCATGAAGCTACACACTTCCGGGACATTCATCGGCGCAGGCCATTCCATAATAGCCTCAACCTTTGCTTGATCCACGACGATACCTTCGCTGGAGATGGCATTCCCTAAGTAGTGAATCTTCAATTGGTAAAACGAGCATTTAGACAATTTCCCATAGAATTTTTTCTCTCGAAGACATTGTAGTACCAAGTGCAACAAGATGACTATGTATAAACCATCCAACTAATCATCAAAGAATTTGTTGATTTAACTTAAGAATGATTATGTATTTTTGTGAATTCCTTTGTTGACCAAGACATTGGGCATAGTCAAGAATATTAATCTCATCATAGCATGGTTGAAGAAGGAGAAAAACAACTTGTGATCTTTGAGTTCCCCATTCAATAAATTGATGAATAAACAAGGATTAAAATACCATACAAGTTGATCCTCCTCCTCACCAAGTCTTATAAAGAATATTTTTAAGGATTCTTGTGAATACCTTCAATATTTCTACATGATCCTCCCTAAGACCAAACTCTCTCCAAGAGGGCTATATTTATTGCCAACTAAAGGTTTAAATGGGTTCTTTTGCAATTTTCCTTAGAGTGTTGAAGCCTCTATGATCTATTTATTGAACGAGGGGAATAGGTAAATTGAAGGATTCTCTGATTCCTACCCACAATTCCAACCCTAATTGGACATTATCTCCCTTTCCAACATGCCATACCAAGAAATTTCCAATCAGAGGAAATGATGTGATAATTGGTTTTCAAATAACCGAGGAATTTTGGTATTTTTTAATAGGAATTATTACCTAGTCCTCCACTATGTCTAGAGCTATGTATTTATCCTTTATTACATGCACACATAATTTGGTACCTTGGAGGAGACTCCAAAATTTTTTATCAACTAAATACTTTAAGAAAAAAAAGATATTCTTGAGACCCCATCCTTCTTATGATTTGGGAATTGCTACTTTTTTCCAAGAGACCAACACTATGTAGTTTTTCTCACTCTCACTCAACAAAAGGAAATAGTAACACAACTACCTTATCCACTCTAAGAATGTTAAGCCTAAGAATGTTCACTTAGGGAACAAGTCCTAAGAATTTTCACTTAGGGAACAAGTCCCTTGTTTCCCTCCCTTGAGCTTGGTTAGACCTTGAGACCCATTCTTGGTTCAAAACTAACGTATTCATGGTGCCAAAATTCCACTTGGAGGTGAATAATATGTCCTAATCAAACATGTAAAAAAGGACTCACAATCCCTTGCCAAGTGGACACATGGCTCTTCAAGTTGAAGAAGGCTTCACAAGTGATTAAGGTAACCCTAAAAAATGGACATCCTCCTCTAAATCATCTCTAATATGTCAAATGTGAAGCCAACAAGGTGTAATCACCCTCCTTAAATCATTCCAATGTCCTCTCCAATTCAGTGGATGGTTGAACAAACCCACACATGCCAAATGAAACCTTCATGAAAACTCCAAGGTGGACATCTCATCAATTAATGTGACAGATGCCTCAAAAGGAGTTAATAAGGTGAGCTTTCATAAATTTGGAATGTGCCAAGGCATGAGAAGCTTTGGTTAACCAAGGATAGCCAAAAACAAAATTATCAATGCTTTGGGAATCATGAATTACCTCGATAAATGTGAATTACATTGGGAAATGTGAAGATGCCCAAAAATATGAATGAAACTAATGCCATGCCCAAACTCAACAAGATACAATGCAACATCAAGTATTGCATCATCGATCAACAAATATGCGATGCAATCCTCTACCCCAACAAGATACATGGAACCAAGTAGGTTTATAGGTGTACTAAGTGAACTATGGCATTTGAATGGTATTTTTAAAATTTGGGTCATTTTGCAGTATTGCACACATAGTAATCTATCAAGAAATTATTTGTTTTCTTAAAACCTCTTGCTCCTTCCCATAGCTAGTTTTCATCGAATTTGAATTTCTTTCATTTCATTTTCCTCTTGCATGGTTTAAAGAGTCGAGTCAAAACGCCATCAGTTTCACGACCACTCCTTTGAGTAACAACAACCTAAAATCAAGCGCTAATCAAAATTTATCTAGAAAACTTTCTAGGGCTCTTCAAACCCATCTTAGCTTAGGTGTAGAGCTTTGGAATAGGATTGTAAGAATAAATTTCCAAACCTGCTAAACAAACATAAAGCCTTGAGTTAGGGAGTAAAATCCAGTTACTATAACACTAATTTTGGGAAGCCCTTCTAACACAAGGGTCAATCACGAGGTCGCATTGGGGCCCTCAGAGTAATCAACCCTACTTTGTTGGTCTTGGTGTCAAATGTCGATTGTCCCCCCTTTGTTTTGGTATAGTAGGTGGTACCATAGAGGCCATAATATTTTAGACTTCCTACATAAGGTGACAGCACATGGAAGGTGGTGTTGTACCTGGGATCGACTTTGGCTAGACTCACTTGGACTCCTTGGAGGGTTTCCCACTACTCGGTGAGGTAACTTTCACCAGGGCATTAGTTCGTCAGGTTGTCAACGTAACTTTCCCACCCGTCGAAACTCAACCCCTTCGCACATTGATTCTGCGATGTTGGATTCCATCACCAACTAGCGCTTCTTTGTGAGAAGTTTTTTTTGCATGCTTGAATCCTATATTAATTAGCATGTGTTGTTTTTCTACTTATTTTGCCTTATTTGGCCTAAGAAGTAGCCCCCTCTATCTAGTAAATGTTACTTATTATACTAGCCTTCCCCTACAATAGGGAGTGTTGTGTCCCTTTTCTCGAAAATAAATGAGGTTCCTCTTCTTTATCCCAACATGCTCCCAACCTCTTGGACAATAATACATGCAGCCTCAAAACTAACATTTAGGGAAACTAGAATCCAATCATGAACCGAGAGTGAACCGAGAGTGAGGGGTGTGAACCGGGTGTGAGGGGTGATCTAGCTAAAATGTGTTTTTTTGGATCTGGAAGGTAAAAAAGGGGGACTTCAAGTCTGTATACGGAAATGGAAAGGCCATCCAAGCAATTTGCATGGGGCAAGGCAAAATTAGCTATAACAATGTTGTTAAAGTAAATGTTGTTCAATTGTGTTCCTATATTGTTGTTAAAGTAATTGTTGTTAAAGTAAATGTTGTTAAAGTAATTGTTTTTTAGTTGTGTTCCTATACAACTTTGAGTGGGATTGAAAGTGAAATGTTTTCACTTAGAGTAAGGGTAGAAACTATTATATAAAATTTTGGGTCAATAAATCTATAGAAGTATCCTCAAAATCCTCTTGAAGTAGTTATTACAATTATGTTTAATGAAGCAATCATGGCATTATGAAGTTTCATTTAATAAAATTTCTTGGAAAGGAGAAGAGTTGATATTCCAACATTTTTTCCTCCTCTCAATTTTGTAAGATCCCTCTATGACTTTCCCTTCCTTTATGTCTCCTTCTTGACTTTTAACTTGCATTTTTCATATGTGATTTCACAATGAAAACTAGGTATTGACTAACTTTCCTCCTTTTATGTCTTTAATATTTCCCTATTGTTCTAGGTGCATATGAGTCCCATCCTATCTCTTGAAAGAAAATATATTTGATTTATTTGTTTAAGTATTAGTCATAGGATTTTTGTTGAGGATTTTGTTCACATTTGGGAACTTTTTGTTTGAATTCAACTCTACAAAGAACTATTTAAGTGCCATTTAAGTAAATATCATCTATGGTCTTCACCTCAAATATAGTTTTTTTCAACATAAACATTGTGTCTTCTAAGACACGTAGGGCTAGTGTTAAGAACCAAATAACAATATAGCATAGAAAAACCTCAGAAAAAGTACTCAACGCCTTGAAAAAGAGATAATTTCAGATAATAAGCCTCTTTGAGGGGGAAACCTCCTTTTACCCCACTTAAATGTTCAAGTACAAGATGATTCAAAATGAAAATGTC
>ML776655.1:623366-635512 GCA_009831015.1 Picea engelmannii | reverse complement strand
GTCCTTGCCATCAAACTTCCTCATATCAATATTAGGAACGTGGTTGGTCTTCAAACCAAAGTTGGAGTTTCTCCATTCTTGATTCACCTTCCTTGTGTCCTCGTCATGAATTTCATGGGATGCATTTTCACTTTCAGGTGTCTACACTGTTACGAAATTTTTCAATACTTCCATGATCTCCCCTTTTAAACCATCCATCTTAGTATCCAACTTAGCTTCCATTGAATCCATCTTAGTATCCAACTTATCTTCCATTGAATCCATCTTAGTATCCAACTTAGCTTCCATTGAATCCATCTTATTTTGTAGTTCATTTATGTCCCTACGCATTTCTTCACCTTCATCAAGAGTCCAAGTAGGATTTTATGGAGGCTTAGTTGGTGTAGAAGTTCCCTTTTTTGGTGGCATGTTGGCCAAGTATCACTTTTGAACCTTGATTTTTAGGTGGTTCTGCTAGACAATATTTCTTCCGTTGTATCTCCCAAGTTTCAGCCCTTCTGGGTATGAAACTTTATTTTATGTAGTTCTATGATATTTCTTCTCTACAATGCCACAGGTCTGATCAAAATTGGATGTTCCAAGTGGAATTTACGGTAACTTCCCCACAACTTGCCGATTTTTGTCCTTTCCAGGAGATCTCACTTGTATAGCGTACCCCACACAAGATAATTAATATAAAATTCTGAAACTCGCACCAGAAATACTACAGACTATCCAAGATCCAATGAAACCAGTCCCACTCAGTTTGGATACTCTAGGAAGAAGTTATGATTTTTTTACCTAGAACACCTTCTTGAGACTAGTCAATAGGACTGGTCAGATACCCTATCTTACACAGGGTGTATCTACAAATTTAAGATGACCAAGAAGATGAAATTTTTACCACATATACCTTACTAATTTATGTAAATATCCTCCAAATTCCAGGGTCTGAAACATTACGGAAAAGTTTTTATAGCGAAAATTCTGCAATGACTCATTTCAGGATGATTCCATAATGCTATCTTGTATAGGTTCTATCTCCGAAAGTATATGGTCTCAGGAGCTTAATTTTGAACCCAACGTACCTTGATCCGTCTACTAAATATCCTCCAAGCCTTTTCTTCTGAAACGTTGTAGAAACAAAGTTATAGCGAAAATTCCAAGGTGTCTCAGATGTAGCAGCGAAACCCCAAGACCTTGAGCTCTGATACCATATGTTAAGAACCAAATACCAATATAGCATAGAAAAACCTCAAAAAAAGTGCTCAACGCCTTGAAAAAGAGATAGTTTCAGATAATAAGCCTCTTCGAGAGGGCAACCTCCCTTTATCCCACTTAAATGTTCAAGTACAAGATGATTCAAAATGAAAATGTCTCCTTGGTATATATAGGAGACTAGGAGGTATAATTACAACTAATGGCCTAAAGAGGACATAAATAAAATAAAATTACTAATATAATATGCCCCAATTAAGGGGTAATGAGCCAATATTTGGGCTTAACAACTAGGAGTCCAAACATGTAGTACTATGAGTCCATATAAACCTCACTATAAACCTCAACAATCTTAGACATCTTCAACAGTCTTCTGGGTGATGACAAGGAAACTCAAGATCTTTTTCTGGCACCTTGGCAAATCTTCAACCAAAAATAGGATAAATTTTGAACCTTTTATCCTTCATATTTTCCACTAAACCCTGAAAAAGAGGATGATATTTATCCATTTTAAAGTTATAATTCATTTGAAACCTTCCTTGAATCGTGTTTTCTTAAAAAGAGGAGAGGATGGATTTTTGAATCGTGTTTTCTTTTGGTCCAATGAAGGGGGGCATGAATAGGAACCTAGATCATGTAAATGAATGTTGTATCTTACTTTGAAATCCGTGTGTCCTTAATATGTCCAAAATCAAGAGGTATATCACATTAAATTAGGTGATTGACCACTAATATTGGTAATTGCACCCTAGTCTAATTGTGCATCAAAAACTAAAGATATAAAAAAATTATTTAGAACTTTGAATATAGAAAAAAAAGTTCATAAATTAGAACTAGGATGATGATGGACTACTAACTAACAACACATGCACATGCAACTGAAGGTACAACCAAACAGGTACCTGTCAGATATTTATTCATCGAGTGAGGAAAACTCAGGACAAATAGAGGGAAATGCAACTGCATCTAGTAGATATGATAAGAAAACAAGGACCAGAGGTGAAAAAGTCAGAATAAAATGCAATGATAGGACTTAGTATTAGCCCCCTAGGAAAACTCTCCTTATGTTAGAAACCATGGCCTAGAAATGTAGAGGCAAGGGCACTAAGTTGATAGTAGGCGGCTTCCCTATCTATTTTCTCAAGCTCTCCCTCATAGGGTAGGACTTTCCTTTGGCGAGAGTTTAAGCGGTAACATGAGACATTTAGCTAGAAACAACTTCACTTGGATGACCACTTTAGTGTGAAATCATAGCACCTTCTATAATTGGCTCAAAAATCAAATTTTTTTTTTTCTCCAAAATAAAATTTTAATTGTTTTTGCTCAATTTTTTTTATTTTTTTTTTATGAACTTACCTCCTATGTGTTATCCAAAAGTTTATCCAAGATTGTCATAAAACTGCAGAAGTATTCCACTTTCAATGGTGATTAAAGTGTTGATGTCTTGCAATGCTTTTATGACACCTTTTTTTCCACATCCCAAAGAAGCCAAAATATGTTAAGGAATTCCAAAGGACCTTGTAATTAGTCCAATCGTTGCCTCCTTTCACTATTGTATGAAGGTTTTTTAACCATATTTTGTTGTGGTGTTTGCATGTATTTTGGCTTGGTTGGTTGACCACAATACATTCCTACCCTAACCACCCCAAACAATCTACCCAAACAATGCAACATTTATATTGTTTGCTAGTTGAGAGGGTTGATTCATGCTACAATCATGGTTCCAAAGAATTGATCTATATTTTATGATGAGAAACAGATTAATTTCAGAGTGTTGATGAATCAATGATAAGTTTGGTTAATGATATAATTTTTGTTCCTTGACATATAATAATGAAATTTGTTAATCTGGTAGCATTGTATTTCTTCTAAAGTTATTACATTGAGTTCGTTGCCTTATTCTCTCTTTACAATAGTGACACTTCATGTGTTTCATGGAATATACTTATTGAATGGATGCAAACTTATATTGGTTATGAACTTGTTACAATGATTCTCTATTTCATTGCTATCATAAAGACCCAATTTCATGCTTAAATGTTCCATAAGTACTTGTTCATGCTTCACTTCTTGCACATATGAAATTTGCTAAATGACGACTATCTTGTGAATGAATATGTACTTTTTACATAGAAAGTTTCACCTTGAACATTGTATATTGCTTCATCATTAATTATGAGTAATGGTGCATTGGTGTGTTGTGTTTAATAAAGTAAGTGTTTTCCTTCCAAGCATTCATTGATCATTTTATTCTCTTACTTTTCTTGAAGCATCAGTTTAGAGAAGTCAACCCAAGTCAAACAAAGTCCTTGCCCTCACCTGTCTAGAAATGCAATGATAGGACTTAGTATTAGACCCCTATGAAAACCCTCCTTATGTTAGAAACCATGGACTTTCCCAACTAGATTCCCACAAGCTTTGTACTTAGAATGATATTTTTAAATATTCCCAAAAAATGGAATGGCCCTTCATTTTAAATATTCCCACAAGATTTGGAATGTAGATAATATTTAAAGATTAATAAAACCAACTGTGATGAAAATCCATGAATGCATCTAGAGACAAACCTTCTTAGGGAGCCATAAAAATTCTAAAAATTCTGAGTAGAATAGAGAAGCCTTTGTTTTTCAATGCCTCTCGTGATGAGCTTAGCCAACCTTACAACTTATATGTTTAGTAAAGATCACACATATAAATATATTTGATATGTATATGTTATCTATTTTAATAACATATCCATATCAAATATATATTGTTACATATATATCTTTTGGTTAACTCATTGAATTTGTCCTATGCCAAACATTCATAAAAATATGTTCTTTTCACCATGTTAAGGGATTCTACCACTAGAACTTGTCTTTATTGGACAAGACATCTTCTCTAGATGTCTTAGTATAACCATAAAAAATCAATTTAAAGGAGCATTCTTCCTCCTAGGTTAATGCCCCATTGAATGTGAAAATAAGACCTTCAAATAATTCTTTCAACAAAAGGCATTCTCTATTCTAGCATACTTGAATTTTTTAATATATATGAGGGCCTATTGAGATGAATTTATAGACTAACTATAAATATCTAAGGGTAAATCTTGATTAGATGTGTACTCCATATTTGTACTCTTGAAATAAAAAATATATGGTGCGTGATCACATGCAGAGCGATCTACCCATACCTTATTTACTTCAGAGAATTTCCCTTTGTGAAATGTTTTCAAGAATATAATGAAATGCATAGCCTATAATATTCTTCCAATACATGCCCCCTTTCTTCAAGAATAAAATATTATTTTTTTTGCTCAAAAATAAAATTTTGATTTTTTTTTTTAAATAAATTGTTTTCGTCGCAATTTCAACGCACTATAGAAATCCTACGACGATTTTTCTATACAAACCACGAAAGTGTTTGTCTCAATTGCGACAAACCATATAAATCCTACGACGAATTCACTATACAAATCACGACAATTTTGGTCTCACTTGCGACGACTGGAACAAATCATGCGACGAATTTGCTATACAAATCACGACAGTTTTCATCTCAATTGCGATGACCGGTACAAATTTTGCAACGAACTTGTTGTACAAACCACGGAAATTGTATAGTGATTTCGTCGCTATATACCCCGTGTTCATCGCAATCATGACGAACTCTTCGAAAGATGATTTTTCACAATTTTTTCACTTACTTTGCCTATATTGTCGAGTGTGCAACGATTTCCCTATTGTATTGCTCTTTCGACAAATTCTTTACTTAGTCGTACTGGCGATGATATTTCATTTTCTGTCGCAATTGTGACAATGTCCCTAGTGTCGTCACTCTTGCAACGTTAATCAAGGTTCATCGCACGTGCCACATCACATGAAACGACATTTGGGAGACTCAAGATTCGTCACAATATCCACGACATAACGTCGCAAGAGTGTCAAAATAGCCATCGCAAAATGACCCAAATTTGCTAGTGAAAACTTACTCAAAAAGGGAAACCATGGTGTAATTGCACAATTGTGCTCACTTGATGTTCAAACATCTATAGCCCTGACTCCATCAGATCTCCAAATAATTATCAAAAAACATTCCAAGGTATTTGGTGAAATGCCTAAGGGTCTTCTACCTACTCGAGACCATGACCATGCTATTCATTTGCAGCCAAGAAGTGTACCACCTAACATTAAGCCTTACAGGTATCCATATGCATAGAAGAGTGATATTGAATGCATGATCTAGGAAATGTTAGAGGTTGGCATCATTCAACATAGCCAAAGTTATTTCTCTTCACCAGTGGTGTTGGTTACAAAAAAATATGGTTGATGGCGCATGTGTCCAGATTATAGACAACTCAACAAAATGACCATCAAAGATAAGTTTCCTTTCCCTGTCATTGTTGAATTACATGGAGAAAAATTATTTACTAAGTTGTATCTTCGTTAGGGATATCATCAAATCAAAATGAGATAGGAAGACATTCCTAAAACAACTTTTAGAATAAATGAAGGTCATTATGAATTTTTGGTTATGCCATTTGGATTGACTAATGCACCTTCAACATTTCAAATCTTGATGAATTCTATTTTAAAGCCCTTGCTTAGAAAATTTTTGTTAGTATTTTTTGATGACATACTAATCTACAACAAATCTTGGGAAGAGCATGTACAACATGTTGACAGAGTATTACAACTATTGGAAGATAAACAACTTTATGCAAATCCTTCCAAGTGTGCCTTTGGGGTTCAAGAAGTGGAATATTTGGGTCATATTATATCTCATGAAGGTGTAAACGTGGACCCTAAAAAAATTAAATCTATAAGGGAATGGCCAATTCCAAAAACCTTGAAGAAACTTAGAGGCTTATTAGGATTGACGGGCTATTACCACAAGTTTGTTAAGAACTATGGTCAAATAACAACACCTCTAACAACATTATTAAAGAAGGAAGCATTTTCTTGGACATACGAAGCAACCAAAGATTTTGAAAAACTTAAGGAGGCTATGTGTACAACTCATGTCTTAACCACACCTGACTTCTGAAAAACATTTATTGTGGACTGTGATGCCTCGGGCCATGGAATTGGTGCAATTTTAATGCAGGAAGGAAGGCCCCTTTCCTTTGAAAGCATAAAACTTAAAGGAAAAAACTTAGTCAAGCCCATTTATGAAAAATAAATGTTGGCCATACTACATGCAGTTCAGAAATGGAGCCCCTGCCTAATAGAAAGACACTTCAAGGTAAAAACAGATCATGACAGTTTGAAGTACTTTTTGGAGCAACGGTTATCTTCAGAAGAACAAAAAAAATGGGGTACAAATATTTTGGGTTATGAATTTGAAATTATATACAAAAAATGAAAACCTAATGTGGTGGAAGATACCCTTTCCAAGAAAGAAGAAGAAACAAAAGGCTCACTATGTGTTATTTCTAGTCCGCAATCGGATTGAGTGGAAGAAGTATGGATAGAATGGATTCAAGATCAAGAGGTATGCAAGATCATTCAAAAGTTACATGAAGACCCTGGTTCAGTAGAAAAGTTTGTATGGAAGAATGATTTTCTATGGTATCATGATTGCCTATACTTATGTAAGAATTCCCAACTCAAATAGAAGATCCTTCTGGAATTGCACACTTCTCCTATAGGGGGACATTTAGGATTCTTGAAAACATAACACAGGGTCAAGAGGGATATTTTTTGGGAAGGTCTTAAAAATAATGTTCAAAAGTTTGTGTCGGAATTTCTGGTCTATCAATAGAATAAGGGAGAGACAATCATGACTCCAGGTCTCCTACAACCATTAGATATACCAAGCCAACATTGGGAAGAAGTTTCCATGGATTTTATTACAGGTTTACCAAAATCAGAAGAAAATATCGTCATCATGGCAGTAGTGGATCAACTAACAAGGTATGCCCATTTTTTCTCTCTTTCTCATCCTTTTAAAGCAAGAACAGTAGCAACAAAAATCATGGAAACAGTTCAAAAACTACACGGAGTCCCCAAGATTATTGTAAGTGACAGAGACTCAATTTTCATGGGAAATTTTTGGACTGAATTATTTTTTTGTTTTGGTACTCAATTGGCTCATAGTTCATCTTACCACCCTCAATCTGATGGGAAAACTGAGATTGTGAATAAATTTTTAGAGGATATCTTCATTTCTTTGCATCCAATAAACAGACACAATGGGTCAATTGGTTTCCCTTAGCAGAATGGTGGTACAACACATCCTTCCATACTTCATAAAAAATGTCCCCATTTCTAGCACTTTATGGATATCATCCTTCATCCATCAGATCACCCTTGAAAGGGAATACAAAGGTTCAAGTAGTGGATGACCACATAGGGAACCAACAAGAGGTCTTAAAATTGTTGAAGTACAACTTGGTTATGGCACAAAATAGGATGAAACAACAAGCAAATCAACACTGCAGGGAAATGGAATTTGAGGTGGGGGATTGGGTATTTCTAAGGCTACAACCATACAAAAAAATGTCCCTCAAGCAACAAAAGATGGAAAATAAACTAGCACCCAAATATTATGGTCCCTATAAGGTTTTGCAAAGGATTGAAAGTATGGCTTACAAATTGGAGCTTCCTCCATCTTCACATATACATCCAGTATTCCATGTTTCTTGCTTAAACAAGGTCATCGACAACAATATCTCAGTCCAAACAATTTTACGAGAGCTCAATGAAGAAGGGAAAATCATACTAGAGCCAGAAACAATCCTTGAAATAAGAATTAAGCAGCTGAGAAATCGAGCAATTATAGAGTACCTCGTCAAATGGAAGAACCTACTAGTGGAAGAGGTGACATGGGAATATGAGTTCTTCATGCATAAGCATTCGTGGTTAGACAAGTGTCGAGAACAACACTTGTTTGAAGGGACGAGCATGTCAAGCCCTAGATAAATCTCCATGATATGTATAAAACCCCTTGTTATACCCTAGATATTGAATTATTACATTTCTAGTAGGTCGACTAGAACCCTTCTTTGCACTCTTCCATTATAATTGTAACCCTTTGTCTCATATATATATATATATATATATATATATATATATATATATAAAGGAGATATAGTATTAGGATCATCTCATCTCATATTGTGTTCTGAAGTTTATATATTGTAAAGGAGGCTTCCCCTCGAAGTGGACTAAATTTTATTGATTTCTCATCACTTTTAAAGCATTGGGTCATAACGTTGTATTCGTTCTTGGTCTCACTTGGTAAGAAAGGGTTTCACTGTGTTAATATATATTATGTTATTTAGTTGTTGCTTATAGTTTATGGAAAGCTTAGACTAAGTTTCTCTTTTCACATTTAAGTCCCTACCGTAGGGGTGGCTCTATGATATGTGAGCTTCTAATAGCGAGGTAAAATCCTATAGAAGCGAGTCATTGTGTAAATTTGATAAAAGAAAAGTACTATTTTTCAACAATATCAACAATTTGTACTGTTGTTGACTATTTTCTTTATTCACTTTAATGTAATATTTTACAATTTTAGTATGGAAGGTTTAAATTAATTATAGTTTGATGCATGCATATTTAGATATTAGATATTAATGCTATTTGAAATTAGGAATCCCATGAGAAAATGGTAGATGTGACACATATTCAAGGAAGGGAACAAGTGTGTTAAACAAAAATATTATATTTGAAATTGGGAATCCCATGAGAAAATGGTAGGTGTGACACATATTCAAGGAAGGGAACAAGTGTGTTAAACAAAAAATATTAAATTTAAAATTTGATCAATTCATCATTTATATACAGGTGCCAAATAAACTAAAGTTTTAAGAGGAAATATAGTTGCATTCATTTTTTTTTTAAGTTTTCAATAGGTTTTATCATTAATTGTGAAAAATGCTTTAGTATGAAAATAAAAAGTTTACATATTTTTTAATTTTATTAATGTATATAAGTTTATAAAAAGTAATGTTAAAATATTATTATTATAATTAATTTAGTTGTGAAAAATGTATTAGTATGAAAATAAAAAGTTTACATAATTTTTTAATTTTATTAATGTATATATATTTATAAAAAGTAAGGTTAAAATATTATTATTATTATATTTTAAGAAGGTTGAAGATGAAAAGCATTTTCTCTTAGATTGTCCAGCGTATACTCATATTAGATCTCATTTTCAAAATATTGATCACACTACCAATCTTCCTAAACTCTTAACTCAACAAAAGTATGGTGATCTTGGAAAGCTTCTCTTAATGCTTTTTGAGCACAGAAACAAAATTCTAAAGAATCACAAGTACTCACTTATCCTCCTAAAGTTTGATAGACCAATTAAGTCTTAGTAAACATTAATCATCATCAGCAGCATCATCAGTACTATATACAAACTTTATAATTTTTTATTCTTTAAAAATAAAATATTATATGTTAAGTTATTTTTTTTTATTTTATATTTATTATTTAAAATAAACAATTTATTTTTATTTTTATTTTTATTTTTTTACATTGAATTTACACTATTTTCATTTTATTTTATTAAAATTGCATACTTATACTATGTTGTAAGACTCACCCCATATTATTATACTATGTTGTAAGACTCACCCCATATTATTATACTATGTTGTAAGACTCACCCCATATTGTAAAAACATCTTGTTTCTCTCAATGCGTTTTTACATAAATTACGTATCAAAATCTTATCTATAAATATCGAAAAACATTTTAATGAGATTCATGAATATATTGAGGAATAGTTGAGAACTAAGAATATGTCAATTAAAAAAACATACATCCAAATATTTTGGATGGTTGAATAAGTTTTATATAATGATGATATAGAATTAAATTTTTTATAATACACCTTTATACTAGAGGTAGATGTGCCAGGAGAAGAAAATTAAAATATAAATCAAATATTTTATATTTAGCAAAATATTTAACAAAACAGTGATTCAAATTTATTGCATAAATTAAAATAATAATAATGATTATAATTAAAAATAAAATTATATAAAATAAAATAAATAATAAAAATTTAATAATTAAGTTTTTGTTATTTTAAATTACAAATAAAATAAATAAGATAATAAAAAATTGTAATAAATCCAATTGATGTAAAAGCCACCAAACTTAACAGTGTTCACACCATAACTATCCATGATCACTCAGTGAAATAATTAAATAGAAATAATCTTGTTCAACCCCAAACCTTCACAATCTTGTTCAGCCAATCACCAGCCCATCACCATCAGGTGAATGGCAATTCATTCATTCACCCATTTTCATATTTTTCAATTCATTGGAAAACAAAAGTATCATCATTCATTCACCCATTTTCATGTTTTTCAATGCATTATTTTATCTATTCCATCAATGTTGAATCAACACCTATTAATTGGGCAAGTGATGTAAAAGCCACCAAACTAAACAGTGTTCACAACCTTACTTTTCCATGATCGGTGCTATAAAAAAATACTTGCAAACAATCTTTTTCAACCCATAACTTCAACAATCTTACTCATCACAACCTTAATTTCCATAATCAGTGCTATAAATAATACTTATAATCTTTTTCAACCCATAACCTCAACAATCTTATTCAACCCCATAACTTTTAGTTGAATGACAAAAGTATTATCCCATTTTCATGTTTTTCAAAACCATGGATAGATGAAAAAAATACCATGAATGATGAATCAACACCTATCATTCTTCATGGACAAGACAAAATTCAAGCAAAGCCCAAGAAAGCCAAGCAATCCAATAGAATTGTAAGAACATGTCCCATGGATTGTGATTAAATGAAAATATTCGAATCTGAGTGCTTTCATTATTAAAGCCTAAATGACAAAATTCAACCAAAATCCGAGAAAACCATGCAATCCAAAATTCAACCAAAACCCAAGAAAACCACGCATACCAATAAAGTATTTTAAGGGCATTAAAATACAACATTAAAGTTTTAATGTTATCAATTTTAGATATTGGATTTGTATATGTCTGTACATTTAATTCTACTTGGGGTAAAATTTAAATAATAAATAAAAGTATTTGTGTTTGTATTTAATATTGAAGTGTATTAATAGTTTAGATGGATGTGTCATGTTTATAATATAATAAATTGAATTAAAAAAATTGAAAATTGAAAAATTATTGATCATAAATTAAAAAAAAAATTGAAAAAACATTTATAAATAAAAAATTGGAAAATTATTATTCATAATAATGAAAAAACTAAAAAAAATTATAAAAATTTATAATATATAAATCAATATAAATATATCTTAATTCCAAACCTTCTAAATAATGAGTTAAATAAGTTTAGATTTTTTTTTATGTTTATTAAATCTAGGTTTAAAATGGATTTATGCTAATATTAAAATTACAAGTTTCCTCAAGTGAATTTACTACAAGTTGATTTGTATGGATTTATCTATATTTTGGTTAAAATTGTTGAATATGAAAAATTGTTAGAATTTACTACAAGTTAATTTGTACGGATTTATCTATATTTTGGTTAAAATTGTTGAATATAAAAAATTGTTAATTAAAGGTTGGTTGGTTGACAAAGTAGGAATTTTTTATTTGGCTATGGGTTAATCATTGGGAAAACATATTCTCATGAAAAAAATGAAGGTTCAAACTTTGATGGGTGTGGAGTCTTGGTAAAAATAAAGGTTCAAACTTTGATGGATGTGGAGTCTTGGTGAATGAAGGTTCAAACTTTGATGGGTGGTAAAAATAAAGGTTCAAACTTTGATGGATGTGGAGTCTTGGTGTGTGTGAGGGATTTTTGGAAGTTGGTTTCCCTATGTCATAAAAAAACTTAATCATAGATTCCTCTCCCACTTCAAAAGAACTCAACACTTATCTAAGAGACTAAATTATTCTAAATAAATATTAATAGCATACATATTAAAAAATTGTGATGTAAATAGTAGATAACTTTAGTAAAACATCTATAAAACACGTTTTTTT
>ML776655.1:593367-623072 GCA_009831015.1 Picea engelmannii | reverse complement strand
AGAGTAACCCTAAAAGATAACACTCCCTCTTCAAGAGGACATTTTTTATGAACACCAATCAACTCCCTCTGCAACTCAACCAAACTTGAAATTTACAAATCTAAACCTACTACGGTCTTAAAATCAACCACTAGATCATAAAAAGGAACCATCCACCAAACACCACACTCCATCCAGGAATCACACCTGACTTCCTGGAAACAAATGGAGTGCTCACAAATGGAAGAAGTGAATATATTATGGTTCGCATATATCCTAGGAGCTATACTTACCCTCACTAAAGATCCAAGTACTCTTATATGTTCTTGTGCATTGTTTAATGTTTGAAGGAATATCCATCCCCAATCTCAGCTTGTCCACATCTAGATCTGATTCTTCTCTAACCTATGAATCAACCTCTAGAACAACAACCTTTTTACTCCCTTCAATATTTGAAGGAGACCCTGTGAATTAGATGACCTTGCATGATCCTCATAAAAATTCACATCTCAACTCACCACAGCCTTCCATTATGTTGGAATAGAGATCATGTAACCTATGGAAGTATCATTGTATCCAAAAATACAAAATTCTATCATAGCATCTTGAACCTCCAAGAAACACTAACCAACTATAAATTTCAAGAATCATAATCATAGATTGTTAACACCCTGCCAAACTCAAGCATCCCTCAAGGAAACATCATGGGCCAAAATCTATGGACACCTAATATCAACAGTTGTTTATAACATTCTGCAAAGATAATCACATGTCCATGCAAGACCAATACAAGTGGATAAAATCCATCAAAATCACAAAGATAAACAATTGCACAAATCCAATCCATCTTAAAATACCAAGTTAATGGTACAAGCAACAACCCATGCAAGGATTTCAACAACTTGTAATCATGGGTATCTCGCTCATGCACCTATAAAACTTTGATAATTGAAGAAACAACCTCAACAAGGTCACCTCCCTCTTTGTAATAGAATCTAAAAGAAAGAGAAACATCAAGGTCAACTACCTCTCCCTGAGACAATCCAAGAGCCTATCCTTGTACTCTACAACATTCCCATCGATTGCAAGCTTGAAATAAATAATTGATTCCACACTAGGTTGTGAACCTATCTCCATGGCATCCATCCATACATGCTCCACATATGACTTGTCAAGAATATAATATGTGTCTTTCTTCTTGTTAGAATGTAAACATATCATAGAAATAGGAACCATCTTGTAAAGGCCACCAATTTGAACACTTCTATCCAAAGTCCCCATACTTGATAGACTACAACCATCGATAATGCACTATTGTCCTTAAAATGAAACTCTATTTTAAATCTCTTCCACACAAGAAACTGAAAGAATTATTTTCTTCAAACCAAGAACAAACAAAACATCATTTAGCTTAATAACATCACCTTATGGAATCTAGAAGGAAATGGATCATAATACTTTCATAGGATGTGTATCATCATCACCCAAATTCACTCTCATACCTCCATCTTACTCTTAAAACCTACTAAATAGTTTTCTATCATAAGCCATATGTATAAATTCCCCATTATCCACATACCATACAACACCTAACACATTGTTAGAAGTTAAAAAAAAATACCATGGACAAGGTTATCTCAAACTAGGATGATCCCTCTTCCACTACTAGCTACAAACTATTTACATTTGGCCTTCCCCTTCTTTTCCTAATAGAGTATGGCATAATGTCCCAACTAGTGACACTTGAATCACTTTTCCTTAATAAAATATTTCTTTCTTGGAATTGGATCATCTTTCTTACCCTTATTGTATCATGTCTTACATCCCCTCCTCACTATGATAATAAGGGATAGGTCTTATAATTCATTTTTTTTCTTTGAACATGAATCCAACCTAATCTATTCTTGCACAAGGTTATCCCAAAGCTTCACAAAATGAGAAAATTTCTCATAATCGTAAACACCTTGGACAAAAGGATTCCAAGTTGGTGCAAATCCATTTAATGAAATGGAAACCAACTCCTTATCCTCCACTTTTGTCTCTATGACAACCAACTATTCTCCTAAATTTGTGACCCTGGCTGGGTATCTCACAATTGTATCTTTGTTTGTTATGTAGATGGTTACATGATTGTTTTGCAAGATACCCTGTCTAGAGACACAAGAACTCTGATATAAACCAACCAATGCCTCATACATCTACTTCCTAGTCATATTACTTACAATGTGAGGGATGAAGTGATCATTCATTGAATAAAGAATGATTCTCTTTTCTATGGAATTCTTAATATGATCAACCAAATTTGTTAGATTGGTAGGCACAATGATCTCTTTCTCAACATCCTCCCAAGGCCTAGCCTCCTCCAAAATCATTTTCAACCTAAACTTCCAAGGTATGAAAGTGGAAAGACCCTTCAACTTGTCACACTCACTAATATTGAGTGTAGTCATCCTACAAATACAAATCACACCACAAAGAAAAATTAGCAGCAAATAAAGTATAACAACCCTTATTGAGTTCAAGTTCTTCTTCCAATTTCCCCATGGTTTCACACCCAACAACCTATAAATAGGTCAAGAACCTCTCCTAGGTGTGGAGCAACTTGAATATCCAACTCCCTCTTCACCAAAAGAGAAATATCAGTCACAATATCTCTAATTCCATGAAGAAATTTAAAGAATAAGGGAAATTAATGCAAACTCATAAATTTCATTTACACCTTGAGGTTTCCTAGTTCTATTTCCTATGAAGTTTCAGCCTTAAGAATGAACCCGAAATATGAATTTACACCAACTATATTTCACTTCTCTTCAACATAATTTCCCATTGCATCCCAAGAAAATAAATACCATTCAAGTGTACTTCAATACCACTAAGCTACAACCTTTAGGGAACACTTTACATGCATATAATAGATCTAGAATATATTATTGTAGTAGATTAAAGCATGAATAAATCTACTTATTTTCCTTCTATATATTTTTTGAATCACACAACCAATCTATCTTTATGTTATGTCAAGTTAGAATGAACAACTAGTGCTAGAATTTTCCTGATCAAGAAGATAACATAAACTTAAATTCATTTTTTCAAGTACACAATATTTGGATAGATAGAACACCTATTATACACACATAGACACACAACAAGAAATTAAGTACATGTACATACCAACAGCTTATCATAAGTTGGTACAAGTCAAGCTCTCCAAACCCTAACTACTAAAACCATACAAAAATCCTAGCCACTAACTCCTATCTAGTGATCACTCCTAACCAAAGTTGGTCACTCCACCAAATATCCTCAACAAGATAGTATCAATATTTAAAAGTCCACCTTGGCACCGACACTTTCATCCCACAAATGTACAATAATGTTTCCTCCTCTCTTTTCCACAATAAGAACACCAAGTAGCACTAGGGTTTCCAAATACAACAAAACCCTAGTCTTATTCTCTCACAAAAGCTACAAAATAAAATGCTAACTTTTCTTCTCTATGGCTTATCCCAAACCATAGTCTTCTTCGTCTCCATAGAGTGAATCCCTAACCCTAGTATTCCATTGAAATTACTCTAAGAACCCTAGAACTTAAGAAAATAGAACAAATACACATGAAGATAAGTACAAAAAGATAGGTTCACCCTAGTCTCACATCTCTAACTCAAGTGTATGAGTCTATGAGTGAACAAGTACAAGTAACGAAAAGACACTCTCCTCCCTTTATTTATATAGGGAGGAAAACAATCATAAAATGGATCAAGTCCACAACAAGAAACATTACTAATCTCTAAATAGGCCCAATTGAAGATAAAAATGTTGCTATACAAAGGATACATTAGGTCTAGTGTATAACCATGTGAAGCACCAATGCTATTCATGAAGAACAAGGATGAAACAATCAGGTTATGCGTTGGCTACAAATAATTTAACAAAGTGGTGCTTTAGAATTTATATCCTTCACTAAGAATAGATTATTCAAATATATGATAAGATAAAATTCTTGTCAAGGATAGACTTGAGGTGTTGATACTACTAGATATGGATCAAGGATTACTATGTTTGCATTCATTAGTTTGATGCATAAAGTTTTTAGTAATTACTTGGACAAGTTAAAAAAAAAAGTTTAGACAACATCCTTATATACTCAAGGAATGAGGATGAAGACAATGATCATGTGTATTATGCTATAGGTTCTAAGAGAACATAAACTTTAAGAAAAACTAAAAAATATATTAGAAGCATATATGATACCTAGTCCATATCATGTATGAAGAAAGTATCATAGTTAACATTAAAAAAATATAGAGGTGATGGAGTGGTCTACTCCCTAGAATGTTTTTGGTGTAGGTCATCGATGGGCCTATAAGGTTACTATATAAGTTTATAGGAAGTAATTTACAAGATTTTTTCATCCTAAAGCTTTTTCTATGAAAGAAGAGGAAGAAGTTTGAAAAGACATTGAAGTGTGATTCTTTATTTTTATCATTGAGAAACATGCAACTTTGATAGGACATACAACAAATATAAGTCATGACATATAGTATAGAGTGTTTGTTTGAAGGAATTACCTATAGTATAGGGATGGAACCCATGGTTTGCGGTAAAAAAAATGTGATACACTTATAATAGGTGACATACTTTACCCAACAACTAGGGTAACATTCACATATTCCTTGAGGTCATTTCTCAACCTATTCATGTCATTCTCATCGTCTTTGTAAACATTCTTCAATTATTATATCTATTTATTGGTATCTCACAAGAGAATTTTAGGATTATGATAAGTTTTTATATAAGTCTATTCTAGGTGGCCATCCAAAGTTGTCTAAAAACTGGTCCTAATATTGGTGGTTTTAAAGTTATTTTTGTCTGGTGCATTTTGGGGGTATTTCCCATGCATTTTAGAGATAGTTGCAGTCAATTACTAGGGACCTGACTCATTTTTGTTAGGAATAAGATCCTGGAGAAACAAAAACACAAAAAATTCAAAATGAATGTTAAAATAAAACACATAACACAATACCAGAGGGACACCAATATATGTGATTCACTTGATATGGGTTATGTCCATGGAAAAATAACCAGTCCTTCCCTCATTCCATCCATTAAAATGAAGAGATAACACAATATTTGGAGATTATGTTGGGTCCTAAATTAGGTTTAAATAGAACTCTATATTGGGATTCTCATTAAGAAGCTCTTATGTATTTACAGAATCTATTGGGAATATAAGTTTTTCCTCTACTAAAGAAGTGGCCTCTATTGCAGGACCAACTAAATATATTGATTCTAGAATTGGAGTCACATGCTTCCTCTTTCTCGAAGCATTGTCTACATGTGTCTTTTTCTGAGAGCTGGTGTTCCCTGAACTTTCTCCTTTTGTTGATTTTACTACATTGTCTTGGATGTTTTTGATAGAGATATTAAATATAACTTTAGGATCTCTAGTTCTTTTCATGAATTAAAAGCAACATTATAGGTTATGTCAACTCTAACTAATCAGAAAATATATGTTTCTTTCAATAGAGTAAGAGAGTTGCAACATATTTCTCTATGCAACAATTGCATCTTAAAGTGTCTTTCAAACTCTCACTCATTTTTCTCTTATGCCCCTTTTTATATTTTCTCCTATGCATGAAAAATGTGAACTTCAACCCAATGAAATAATACTATTGCACCTTTGGTAACTCCCAAACAATGATAAAAAAATGATGAACCTTTTAATCACCTTTCTAATTAATTAGCAAGGAAACCAAGATTCTATGCATTAAATTGTCAACCCGGGGTTTAGATTGAACATGTGAGTTATCGTGCAATGTATATGCAAGTCACACTTTCTGCTTTTACTATTTTTTCCTGTAGTTTTAGTTTCAATCAATTACCCTTATAGGAAAAGAATAAAAAATAGCATTGACAAGGTTCTAATAGTTATATCTATCCACGCAAACTTTGGAAAGAAAATGATAAACACACATGCAGGAAATGAATTGAATACAAGTAAATTGTAGGAAAAGAAAAATCACACTTGCTTGAAATAAATTCACACTTGTTGTAAAGGAAATTCACTCTTTGCTGGAAAAGGGAATTCACTCTTGCTATAAAGGAAATTTACCCTTTGCTAGAAAACAAAATTCACTCTTAACTAGAAACTAAACAAATGCAAACAAATGGAGGAAATACATTTTATCCCTTACCAATATGATCACCAGCTATTACTCAAAGTAGTAAGTGTAATTGTTGATTTAAGCACATTCGAGGATTTGGATAAAGAAATGAAAATATTGTAAATATAACTCTGCTAAACTGAATGTAATCAATTATGGAAAACTTTGGATAAAATAATGTAATCTACTAAGCCTAAAAAAGCACTGTAATTCTGATCTACGAAAGAATTGGAACCATGTTTAACAAGGAAATGTTGATCTTCAAAACACTGGAAATAAACATGTCAAACATGAATAAGATGGAATTAAGATCTTAAATGATAATTCAAATATGCGAAGAAAATGTGTTTCTCTTACCAAGACAATAATAATCTACCGGGGAAAGGAAATAACTATACTTCAAGACACAATCAAATACTAAATGACAATCTAGATCCAAAATGTATTTTTTTCACAATGACAATATACAAGAGAAGTGAGTTTAACACACCACACTAGATTCCTAAACACAATCAACTTTAAATAAAAACTGCCAATAATGAAATCCTACAGAACTAACTATTGCTACAACAATTCTCATTTTGGAGTGGGCATTTCCTCCTCAGACAAAGTGCTTGAAATAAAAATGAAGCAACTACTAAATCACCTCACACACACATAAATATGTAAAATAGGAACCCAACTCGATTAGGATCTTTAATTAAACAACGACTCACATACAATAATGTTTGTAGTCCATCCTATAGGAGTAAGTGATCTGACTTTATAGTGACCCCTGAATATATATACTAAGGAAAACATACTTAGACATGCTTGAGAACCAATGGCTCTTAGTTGTCTTTAACAACAATCAAAAAAATTCACTTGTATCCTTTATAACTTAGGCACAAGTGGTTTTAAACTCGTCAACCCATGACCATTCACTCATCAAATTTAAACACAATATACAAATTTTATTTTTCTTGATTCAAAACCTTGTGACAATCAAAGAAAGCCATACTTACATGCCATGCATACACTCCATATTAGCAATATTCTCTTTCCATGAATTTAGATTATGCTCCATTGTATTTTTTATTTTACCTCATGTAGCCTTCAGTTCCATAGCTCGTGGTTTGGAATTTGTTATCCTGGATTAGTGGTTCCAAAAATTATGTAGCCTGGCTATAGAATTTTTGTATCGTTGGGGTTCTGTAACTTTCTTGTATATTACTCGTAGCGCTACTGCAAGTTTCCTATAGCTTATTTATTGACCAACTGCATGTTTCCTCTAGATTATCCACAACTTGGTTGCAGGTTTCCTGTAGCTTATCCACCTTCAACATATAACATATACAAATTGCAACATCCTGTAGGTAATTATGAGCACATAATCCACTCTCTTTATCATCAAATAGTCAACAAAATGTGATAAATGCAAACCAATAAGTACCTCATTCCAATAATGTCATTTGAGAAAAAAAAGGTAAGTGAAGGTTGTAAAGGTGGATGAAAGTGTATGTAAAGGATTCCAAAAATTGGGCGAAAGGATGAAAATATTGGGGGCCATCACTTGTCCTTGTTATCCAGGTGGATATCGATGGCCATCCACCTTCTCTGTTGAATCAACGTTTGTGAGCCTATGGTTTTGATAAACCATGATATTCACTATTTTGATGGGGAATGTAATGTAATTCCATATCCATTTGTAATCTAATGCAATTCCTACAATTTTAATGCATCGGATCCCATTAGAACAATACAGTTAAGTGCGCTTGGGCTAGAGTAGTACTAGGATGGGTGACCTCCCAGGAATTCCTAGTGTTTTACATACCTATGGCATTTTGTAAACTTAGAACAACATATCCCACATGCATCATGGGAATTATTCTCCTCTCACTCTCTCATATATAATCTAGGTGAAGGAGGTCCTTTAAGCATGCAAAGGAGTGTGATGAAATTATTAATTGTGAATGAGTGTAGTCAACATCTCTATCTCTTCGGATATAAGATACCACTATTCTAGCTAGTTTGTGTTCTACAATGTTTTTCTATTTTATTCATTAATAGAAGTTGGGTTTCACTGTATTTATGTGTTCTCTATTATATTTTTGTTTGTATCTCATTTCATTCTCAGCATAATTTGGATCAGTGGTATCAAATCAGTTTTCTCCTTGTTTTTTCTTAGTGCATGTCCCCGACAAGGTCAAGATATAGAGATTTGGTTCTCGAGTTAGTTTCTCTTGAGGAAAACCGCTCTTGCTAGCCCAAGCGACCTCCCATGGCGGAATAAAAGAGAGATGATAGAGTAGGAGATCATATCCAACTGTTTCTCAAGGAATCCCTCATGCGATAGAAGAACGAGATGATGGACAATTTAGTCGATATCCTTTGATGGCTGCCAACAACAATGGAGGAACCTTTAACTAGCAGTCACTTCAGAGGTGTGATTCCCTTCAAGGTACAAGTCAATTTGATATCCCATTATTTGAAGGCTAGATAGATGCAAATACTCTATAACAATGGTTGAATTTGCTAGAAGGTTATTACTCTGTCCAAAAAACAATTGAGAGCGAAAACATCACCTTCACACTCCTTAAATACCTTCCCCATGTCAGATCTTGGTGGGAAGGTTACTGGGAGAGGTACTGATGGATGAATCTATGCCATTCAGGAGAGAACCCACTTGGTAAGCCTTTTTATATGCGCTCAAGGAGGATTTCTAACATGTTGGAAACTATGATGAATAGCACATGAGATGGACGTTTCTACATCAAAAAGGATACCAGGTTGTGCCAGAGTACACTAACATATTTCATACCTTGCACTCAAATATGGGTATCAAAGACTCTGAGAATCACCTGGTTCTGAAGCACCATAATGGCTGACACAAGTACATCCAAATAGAGATGAATTTCTTGGAAATATCCTCATTGGGAGTTGCTTATCAATATGTAGTCAAAATCAAGAAACAATCAAAACAACTGAGTAAGAAGAAATTTGGGCTTGAAAATACGCCACAACAAAATCATCTCAAAGGAAACCCTAATGAAGGACAAATAAAGGAGAGTCAATCTCAAGAAAATCAATCCAAGGTGTCGGCTAAGAAGGGTGATGGCAAGTCAAATAAGGACATCGAAAAGTGGTGTGATTTCCACAAAATCCCCTGGCACAACACCGATGAATGTTGTTTGAAATAGTCATTGGTGGTCGATCTCAAAGAAAAAGAATCAAAACCTAACTTCAACTCTGATTCAAAGCATAGTAAATGAAAGTAGATCATTAATGCAGAACCCACTGCTACCATCATGGCCACAACAATCCAACTAGAAGAACCAGAGGATCATGAGGAGTGGGAGTTCCTCTTCCATTCACATATGTGGGTGAAGGGGACCCTACTACATTTAATTGTTGACAATAGGAGTCATAAAAACTTATCTCAGTTGAGGTTGTCAAGATATTAAGATTCCAATGATCCCACACCCCCAACCATACACCATCGAATGGTTGAGTCGAGGATGAGACATCTGCATCAGCCAATAGTGTCACATGTCCTATGGAATCAAGCCCTTCAAGGATGACGTACTGTGTGATGTTGCCCCACTTGAAGTCTGTGATGTTTGTTGAGGAAAATATATGAGATGATCTTACTCAAGCATTTTCAGACTTTACTTGGCTAAATTAAAGTAGATGGGAATGTCACCCTATGTTTATAGCCAACAAAAATAATATCCTAACTCACAAGTATTAATTACAAATTCTTAGGCTAGTCTTTTATCAACACAAAACTTGCTAGAAATTCACTTTTTATGTATTTTCGGAATATATCAGTTGCTGAAATAAATGTAAGAACAGAAGTAAAGACACCAAGATGATAATAAAGACAATTGAGACATAAAGCAATCCTTTATTTCATTCCAATTCACCAAAGAGTCATTTTCTTTACAAAATCTCATACAAAAATCTCGGACCAAAGTCAAACTTAGACATCTCCGATGGAACATACAAAAGGACCTCTGACAAAAAACCAAAACTGAACTCTAAAAGCTAGATCAGATTGCCATAGATTGCTACGCACTCGACTCTGCAGAATATCCTTTGTCAGTCATGAAAACTAATTCACAAACAGACAAGTCTACATAGACTATCAAAGATAGATAAACACCTCTGAAGAAAACGTGTTTGAATGATTTGATTCAACCCTGAATATTGTTGTCTACAATAAGACCCTACTATCATAAAAGAAGATTAGACTATGATGTATATATGAATGAATGAAAACTGAATTATCTCAACATAAATTCAAAAAGCAAACCTTAGCATGCTTCTGCTTTTATCCCCCTTTGTTCCTCCCCTTGATTTTTCTTTTAACAAATTAGAATTGGTCTAAGAAGTTGAACCAATTCATTAGTTAAGTTAATTAAAAGACTCAACTAAATTTTGTTAGGGGAAGTGTAAAAAGTATAATAAGGGTCATAAATAATAATAATAACTAGTAGGTGGGACCCCTTGTGACTCCCTTTGTTCATAATAATCATAATAATCATAGCATAACCATTAGTTAATCAAAACATACTTCCTTGTGTCTCCTCTTCACTTTTGGTAAATTAAGATCATGAAATTTGAATTTATTTCAAAATAGTAATGATATATCCAAAATAAACATGTTGTCCAAAGATCCATGAAGTCAACTGTCATAAAACGATAGATAGAATAAAACTCAAAATCATATTTTCCCTTGCTGATGCTATCTTCCTTTAGTCCTTCTTTTTTACAAAGGCATGATAGGCCTCTGTTTTTAGCCTTTTATTTGAATGGCACATCCCTACATCCATGATTGATTAGCAAAATGATATTTTATTTGAACATACATGACAACTCTTAAAAAAAACGAAATGGAATTTGGCTCAGAATTATATTTGACTCATGCAATCCAATCCATACAAATTGCTTTACTATTAATCTACGAGCAGGGGGTGAAACAGGGTTCTGGGATATGTGAGGGGGTTGTATTGAGTGAAAATATAGTAAAATGGGAGGGAAAAAAAAACATGGTTATTGCTCAATGATAACAACAATCAACTATAAAACAAGCCAATAAAATATCACTGCAACCCACACAAAACACTGCCACTTCCATCTATCTCAACACAGGAATTCCCTTGGCTGTAATCAATCTTAGAATAGGGGGTGAAAGAAGGATATGAGATATGTGAAGGGTTTGTAATTAGCGGAAAGTGAGATCATGGAAGGGGAATAAAACGATTATTGTTCATGAGATTAATCAAGCGATCCATAAAATATTTTGTACCATCCAATCAACAATCATTTGATTAAATAACAATTCCTATACATCTAACTAGTTTATTGTTCATTAATCAAAACTTTAACACAATGCTATTGCAGAACAACAAGTTTTCCCATATGATTTGTAGGAGGCACTTCTCTCACAATCTGCATCTTATAACAAATTACGAACAGTCACCACTTCCAATATATTATTATCAAAATCAATCACTATTCAGTCATTTCTTCAGTCCATGATTATACTCCACAATCATGCTTTCAAATCAACGAAGTCATTATTTTTGCAATAGAGTGCAGAAAAAATTTGCAATGATATTCGTTTTGATATATCTATATAGAAAAGATCAAATTTACATGCTTGGAAATGACAACTCATTGTAAAATCAACAGCCATCAATTAGACCAAACTATGCAGGAGTAGCTCTCCTACGAAATGTATTTTTTCCCTTGTAAACAATCAATCCGAGCTAACTTAAAAGCTGAACTACCTACCCAACACGATTTTCATCAACAATGGTCAGCTACAAGAAATAACACACTTAAAACTTAGTGGGTATCACTGAGTATGAAAGCAATTCATCCAAACTACACACAGTGCGCAACTGACAAATCCCACAGTGTAACATTTCCAATAATCACACAGCAACATGCAACCAAAATATAACTCAAACATCATGCTGGGCTATTTATTTATTCACCCATGATTTACCCGACCAGGCATACTCAGGTTATTCGATCAACAAAAAAAGATATAGTAGATATATCGAGTCCAATTACTTACTTTGCAAAACATCATCTATAGGATGCGACATGTGTGGATAACACCAAACCCTTGTAACCAATACCAACCATCATTCAAACTTTCGTTAATGTAATTACTAGTGATGGCACATCAATCAACAATTCACCACTGTGGGAGAAAATCAATCAACTGAACAACTGTAGTAGCTATGCATATTTACACATCAAATTGAATTGGAGCAGAGGCATTCCTCATTAACAGTACTGAGTTATGAATATAAGGAGGATGGTTGTGTATTTTGAAAATGTGAATGTAATGTAGGGCTTAACATCATCATCAGGGAGGCAATTAACTATACGTCAAAACAAAACGACTGCCATACGACTGACTGGGCGAATCCATATTCAAAGTAATAGACCATGTATTCAACCCCCAATAACCCATCGCAACTGGACAGGCACGTCAGTTTTCTCTGCGGAACTTCAGACTTGAGAGATTAAGGGTTTTCTTGGTAGCCACCACAGGAAGAACAAAGCCAATCTTGGTATAGCAAGTGTAATTTAATGCACACAGGGTGTAACCCTTGTTCCTTTCGATCAAACAACCACCACAATGTGATAAGGACAGGGTTGATTTATGACAGAAAAACCCCTCTTTGTGATCCCTAGTGGTGAAATCAATCCATCTCCTATATGTACGACGCGCAGTGATATTAATACTTTAGCTACAAAACTCAACAAAAAAAATGCAGATTTATTTGGAAATGAAAAACATGAAAATGGCCCAATAAGACCAATAAGGTATTCCAAAGTAACCAACAAGGATAACATAGATATCTTGTGACTGCTAACGCCCATTAATGCTACAACTTTCATCTCATTTCAAAGATAATCATCAATATCTCATTCACAATCACCATTACCAGTCGCAATAATTTAAGGAGAACATGGCTAATATATTTGAGCCAAAATCCATTTCGTAACTAGAGTAGATTCATGAAGGGCCAAAGAAAAGAACATACCTATAATCACATGTCTTAAGCACGTGTTGGTCGAACGGTTCCTTTCTGCTGAGAAATCGGAACATAACCCAGCTGTAGTGTTTGGAAGATGGTCTGACCATGGTGGCGTCCATTGGTAAGGGTAAAGGTGATGTGTAATAAATGCACATTATTTACCTACTCCGATTTCATTCAATTCTTAGTACACACCAGCTATTTACCCAACAAATCATCCATCTTGCAACAACAACCTTTAATTTCCAAGAGCGCCACCCACATTACAATCTCTATTATGCATAAATGTATATCAACTATATCATATATAACCCTGAATCACTCGTATGGCTATCCTATGTTAGATTGGATTTGCCCCAATCGTCATCAATGCATACAATATGGCATGTTAGTATAGGGAATTTTCTTCCTTTTTTCATTACTAACATGTGTTTGTTGTAGGTGTCACAAGTCCTGAATCCAAGGACAGTCAACAATGATATCCTAAAAAAAAATCAGTATAACTTGATCTTGAAATAGCAAGGGAAACCTGTATAAAATGCCTGATCCATTTCCAATAACCCAAGATATTGTCAGCCATGAAAGTAGTGTTGAATAGTATCGAATAACACTAGACTTGATCTTCAATAGTGAAAGGGGTCCCACCTACTAGTATTATTTAGATTTTACAATAATAGGCATTAGCAATACTTTGTGGGGCAAACCTCGTTGTGAATTTAATCGTCAACAAACTGGAGACTCCACAAGAAAATTTGTTTTTAACAGATTTAGAACTCAGGACTCATGGTTTCATAGACCAAGAATGGTAATCTCAAGAAGACATAACTCGAATGATTATGAAACAGGGGGAAGTGAGTGGATTTAATGGAAATATGACAGGAAACTCAGGAATAACTTATGAAAAATGTTAAGTATGAGGGGTTTTATCACTGAATGCATAATCCATCGATCGAAATCTATTCTTTAACTTTTAAGGAGGAAAATTTACAGATTTTCTCTTAAACTCTCAACAGATGAAGAAGTGGCGAGAAGAAGTGGGAGATAACCAATTCTTTATAATACAACAGTGGAAATAAATATAACAATTTCAAGGGTCCTTCAGAGACGACATCATAACAACTGTGTAATCTTGGTTGTTATTGACCAACAATGCTTGCAGGAGTGTCACTGTGGAAAATGTGATCCAACATCTTATTCACTACTAAAACTAAAAGTTGACCAAAGAAAAACTCAACAGAATAAAATTGCAAAAGATTAAAATGGCAGAAAAGTAAAGGCAGTAGGAAATACTTAAACAAAAAACAACTATTACAAGCAGAAGAAAAGAAAAAAAAAATGAAACATGAAAACAGAGCTAGACTACTAAAATATAGGAAATCCAGACAGCGTAGATATTTTCATGTTGGTTCCACGTAATGCTTTAAGTGAGAACTGTTAGTGTTGTAGGAAAACAATCGCTCCTGCAAATCTTTTAGAATGTAAGAATTTGTACCCAAGACAACAACGATTTTGAGGGGACCCAGCCATAACTTTTGAAATTTTGAATGTCTTCCCCTATCAGCGTGACCCGAATCCCACAGCAGAACTTTTTCATTAACCTTAAACTTGACAGTTTTGACACTCTTATTGAAATATTTCCTAACGTTTTGTTGCCTCCTTTTAATATTATCCAAAGAAAACATTCTATGTTCTTCCAAAGCTCGTAATGCATTTACTCTTTGTGGAACATCTGAAGAATTTAATTCTTCAGTCTGTAGCATCAACCTTAAGGAATAAATTCCCATATCGATTGGTAGGAGGGCCTCTTGACCATAAACCAAATGAAAAGGGGTACAACCAATACTTACTTTGGTAGTAGTTCGATCTACCCAAAGGGAATAAGTGAGGAGAGTGTGCCACTGGAGAGGTTTATCCTCGATGAGCCTTTTGATGATCCTTACCAGATTTTTATTACTGGACTCATCTTTCCCATTTCCTTGGGGATAATAAGTTGATGACGTGAAATGTTTAACCCCCAATTTGGTTCGAAACTGAGTCAGCTTAGCAGAAATGAAAGCGGGACCGTTGTCTGTAATAATTTCCAATGGAAGACCAAATCTGGAAAAAATATTATTTTCAAGGAAAGAAATTACTTGATCGTCTGTGGAATGTTTAAGTGGGACAACTTCAACCCATTTAGTAAAATAGTCTATGGCTGTCAAGATGAAAACTTGCCCAGCTGAAGAAGGAGGGTTAATAGGACCAATAAAATCCAATCCCCACTTAGAAAAGGGAAAATCTAGCAAGACAGGTTGTAAGGGCAGGGATGAAAGGCATTCCTTCCCAACAAACTTTTGGAATTTGTCACAAGACCTCGAGAAAACGTAAGAGTCGCGAAAGATCGAAAGCCGATAATATCCCCTCCTAATAATCTTTAAAGCAATGTTTTTTGCCGAAAAATGACCTCCTATATGAATGATAGAACTTGAAGAGTCATGGGCTTCCTGCAACAATTTCTCTATGTATTCATTGTTTACACAGTGAATTAACACACCATCAACAAATATCCAAAATAACAGGTCTCCTATAATGACATATCTTGCAGATTCAAGATGAAGTCTTCTCTTTTGATGAGTGTCTAGGTTGTCTGGACATCTTTGGTTTTGTAAATAATAAACCAAATTTTTGTACCAAGGATGTTTAGACACAGGGAGGGTCTGATCGTCAATGTAAAAGAGGGTCGAAAGGGAACTATCTTCTTCCTCAACTTCTTCACTATTCTTAGCATGCTGAGCCAAGTGAAGGGCTAGGTCACGTCCCTTGATAGTGGTAGAAGTCACGATATTCAAATCATGCTCCTGGATCTTGGCAAGCCAATGTGCAATTTTTCCTGAAAGATAAGTCTGTGAGAGAAAAAAATTAACAGTAGGTAAAGGGACTTTCACCAATGTATGCTTACCTAATATATAGTGGAGAAAATTTTCAACAACTTTAACAAGAGAAAAAGTGTGTTTCTCAATAAAACAGTATTTAAATTCATCATCAGACAAAATTTGACTCATGTAAGCCACGTTTTTCATTTCCTTGACCATCATCTTGCATAAGGACATCAGAAACTGCCTCCTCAGTAGCATTAGTATAAATCACGAATTTCTTCTCAAAATCTGGCTTTGCCAAAACCAGTGCGAAGCTAATTGCTTTCTTAAACCCTTCAAAAGAATTTCCAACATCATCAGTCCAGGAAAAAGAATGGTCCTTCTTAAGCAGGTTATGAATCAGCTTGACCATCACTACAAAATCTGGAACAAACCTACGGGTGAAGTTAATAACTCCCATAAAGGCTTGAACTTCTTTCTTGGAAGTAGGGGCAGGAAGGTTAAGGATAGTAACGATTCTTTCAGGATCGATACTTATTCCTGAATCAGAGACAATGTGTCTGAGGATCCTACCCTCGGTAATAACAAAAATGGATTTGGAAGGGTTTAAGGAAATTCCAAATTTCCTACAACGCATGAGAACTTTTCTTAGATGGCCAAAATGATCTGATCGGATTTTAGAGTAAATGGTCAAGTCATCAAGGTAGATCTGAATGATCTTACATATCAAATCATCAAAATCTAACTGCATAGCTCTTTGAAAAGTGGCACCTGCATTAGATAAACCAAATGACATACGCTCATAAGAAAAGGTACCCCAACAAGTAATAAAGGTGGTTTTATATTTATCTGCCCTTTTTACCATGATTTGATTGTAACCGGAAAACCCGTCAAGTAAGGACATCATTTGTGACCCTGAAACTTGCTGCAAAATCATTTCCATGTTGGGAATGGGGAAGTGGTCCTTTATGCTAGATCGATTTAATGCACGAGAATCAATGCACAATCTAATCTGATCAGTTCTTTTTCGAGCAGGGACTAGATTTGAGACCCATTCAGAATACTTGACTGGAAAGATAATTCCAGCCTTCAAACGTTTTTCCAACTCCTTTTGAATGGTTTCTTCTAGCACGAGGTTGATAGGTATTTGTCTTTGCCTAACTAGTTTTATGACTTCCTAGATGGGAATGGTGTGTTGTATAAGGCCAGGATCAAAACCACGAAGATCCTCATAAGACCAAGAAAAAACATCTTGAAATTCACCAAGCAACTTGGCAAACTTCTCCTTCTCTTCATATGAACATTTGGAACCTATTTTAACATTCTTTGGAGTCTCGAGTGTCCCAATGTTCAATGAGATGGTTTCGCCCACCTTCCTTTTCGACTCTTCTTATTTTTGTTTCTCCTTGTTGCCTACATCACTCGAAGAAAAATAACTCTCTAGAGGAGTCAAGCCTTTAGGAATCTTGTCATATTCTATGAATATGATTTCCTTAAGCTTAAAGGGTTCATTTTGGATAAAATAACAAATGCTCTCATCATTAGGGAAGACCTACCAATATTCTACATTTTCTGGAATATGTGGACGATATAGGGATTGAAAGGTACAATCAGGTATGTGTGGAAGAAGTTGTCGAGTAGGAGAAGCTGCAAAAACAACTAACCGATCAACCATTGATCTTAGTTCGCTCTTCATGTGAGTGATATTGAAATAAAATAGGTTCGAGATAAGAGCCCAAACAATTTGGGTTTATCATTTCATCAACTTATTGCTAGGGGAATAAATCTTACGTACGAGGTTAACAACAAGCTCGAAATCCCCAAAAAATGATAGGTGACCAAAGCCAAAATTATATGTGTTTTCAATGCCTAATAACAGGGATTCAAATTCAGTGACATTGTTTGTGCAAGCAAACTCCAACCTATCAGAAAATTTATGGATTTTTCCTACAGGAGAAATTAAGACAACATCAGCTACATTACCCTCATTAGAGCATGAACCATCAAAGTGCATGTGCCACATACCATCATATAAATTGATTGGTTCCAAAGGAATATTATCTTCCTCAGCAAAGATGGAGTATACTCCTGGGTCCTCTTCGAGATAGTTTACGTTAGGTTCTCGGACACTCTCGATATAAGGGGATATCCTTCCTTCTCTAATAACTATAATGCTTTTTTCATTCCAAGGAACGGATAAATGTGTTCCATCGAGTGAGAGGTATCCACCTATTAAGTCTTGCCAATATCTTCCCAAAATAATTGAGTAATTGATTGCAGGCATATCAATCACCTGAATGCTGAGGGTTGTCCTTATTTCGGGGTGAGCGCACAAAACTAAGGTCACATCTTTAATCTCACCTATGGTATTTTTTTTAAGACTATTATAGGAGAGCATGCTTCTGGCGTTTTCGTTTATACAAGATAGGCGTAGCTCTTCCATAATAATATTCGACATGACACTTGGGCCTGAACCACCATCAATGAGGAAATAATGAGTGATTTTATCCATGATCTTTACAGAAATATAAAAAGGGGATTTTTTACAGGGTATCTAAAGTCATGTACACCTACTTTATTTACAGAAGAATCCTCTTTGTCTACCTCTTCGAAAAGATTGGATACAACGTAAGATTTTCCTTCCATGAATTGTTTCAGATTCATTTGTTGTTCAGGGACAACAACCATGTCTAGGAGGGTTGCATCTTATTTGATGTTATCCAATTGATTCAAGATATTGTATTTGGAAGAGGGGGGAGGAGGAGTGATTCTTTGACTCTCAGGAATTTTAGGAACTTGGGGCGCAACAGCGGTTGAAGATGAGCTCAGGCTAGGAGAACTATGAGAGGGGTAAAATTTGCCTTTTGTGGCATAGGATTTGTTCCTGGTATTGATGACCATGACATCTTCTGGCTTGAAAAAATCTAGGACAACGATAGTATCTTCTGGCCTTTTACCAAAGATCTTGTCTCTGGCGCTCTTCAGTACCTCACACGTGGTTTCTTCATGGTGTTCCTCACAAAAGTTACACCAAATCCTAGGTAGGATAGCTTTGGGCTGAAAATTGTTTTCAACCGGACTTCTAAAAGCAGGGGCAGAAGAGGATGAAGCTCTAGGGGTGAGAGGGGGAATAGTACCCTTCTGCTCAAATTCTATCATACGATTGTTCATATCTTGTACTAGCTATAAGAGAGCGGACATGTCTGTCTGTCTAACTAATTCTCCCTGGGGTAGACCAGTTCATTCAAGATGTTCTTTGTACTCTGAACAAGTGCGTAGAGTGGAACCGAGATTATCAATGGATTTTTCTTCAAGCCTATGACGGTAAGGAGAAGGCAATGCATTGTAGTAATGCATGAAGGTGGCTTGGTTCTGAGGGTGAATAAGTTTGGGGATTTGATTATACAACTTGGTGAAACGCAAGTTGAAAGACTTGATGGTATCACCATATTTGTAAGTGACATTATTATACTCCCTTAACTTCTCAACGGGGCTTTTGGATTGCCTATAAGTGGATCTGAACCAATAGATTAATTCCTCCCAGGTAGACAAAATCTTAGAAGGAAGGTCAAAGAAGTCGGCCACAACTTTCCCTTCCAAGGAATTGACGAATAGGTGCATGCAAGTATCGTTGTCGTTGGTCCCTATGTTATGACAAGCATTAGAAAATTCCACTAGGTGTTCATTGGTACTGACAGTGTTATTTCCTGAAAACTTAGGAAAATTCTCTTTAAACTTTGGAAGTGGACGAGTAGCAGGAGTTGGTTAAGAGGAGAGGACATATGCCATGGTGTAATTGTGGTGTCTTCTTCGAACTGAAAAAGTCTATACTTCCTGATGAATTTGGTAGGGTTCGTAGTAGATTGGATGGGGATATGGTGGTTGTAAAAGATACCAATAACCAATGACGATGAATATTGGGAAGATGGAGCACTTCCAGTGCCACCGGAGCCACCACTAGATGCCATCTTGTGGACGATAGATGAGGGAAAGAAAGACAAGTTGGATGAATCAAATAAAGTTATCCTTAGAGAACCTTGTTGGGCGGATAACATAATGTTTCTCCTACCTATCTTGGCAATAGGGTTGATTTTGGGTGACAAGCCCCTTCTTCTTCTAGAAGAACGAGAATCAAAGGACATGAAGGAAAGGCCAAAACTGAAGAAACAAAAGGTTGTTGCTGATTTCTAGGCTATCTACGTCTAGCTTCTAGTTGTTCTTGAGCACTAATATCTCATTCAATTGCTGCCCAAGTACCGTTAAGTTCAACACAGGTATTGGCAGTGTCTAGAATGGTGTTAAACAAATTCAAATCAATGTTGGTCTAGTCTTGAAGACCGATCTCAAGATTGGGTTTTCTCGCAACAGGAACAGTCATTAAGAAAAACAGTCAAAGAATCAATAAAAAAAGAAAGATGTATCGATGAAAATCGAGTATGAAAATTAACCGAAGAGATCAAAGATCTCCCCAGTATGGTCACCAAATAAATGTTGAGGAAAAGATATGAGATGATCTTACTCAATCATTTTCAGACTTTACTTGGCTAAAGTAAAGTATACGGGAATGTCACCCTATGTTTATAGCCAACAAAAATAATATCCTAACTCACAAGTATTAATTACGAGTGCTTAGGCTAGTCTTTTATCAACAAAAAGCTTGTTGGAAATTAATGTTTTATGTATTTTATGAATATATCAATCTCTGAAATAAATGTAAGAACATAATTAAAGACACCAAGATGATAATCAAGACAATTGAGACATAAAACAATCCTTTATTTCATTCCAATTCACCAAATAGTCATTTTCTTTACAAAATCTCATACAAAAATCTTGGACCAAAGTCAAACTTAGACATCCCCGATGGAACATACAAAAGGACCTCTGACAGAAAACCAAAACTAAACTCTAAAAGCTAGATCATCTTGCCACATATTTCCACCCACTCGACTCTACACAATAGCCTTTTTCAGTCATGAAAACTAATTCACAAACAGACAAGTCTACACAGACTATCAAAGATAGATCAACACCTCTGAAGAACAAGTGTCTGAATGATTTGATTCAGCCCTGAATATTGTTGTCTACAATAAGACCCTGCTATCATAAAATAAGATTAGGCTATGATGAATATATGAATGAATGAAAACTGAATTATCTCAACATAAATTCAAAGAGCAAACCTTAGCATGCTTCTTCTTCTATCCCCCTTTGTTCCTCCCATTGATTTTTCTTTTAACAAATTAGAATTGGTTGAAGAAGTTGAACCAATTCATTAGTTAAGTTAATTATAAGACTCGACTAACTTTAGTTAGGGGAAGAGTAAAAAGTATAATAAGGTTCATAAATAATAATAATAACTAGTAGGTGGGAACCCTTGTGACTCCCTTTGTTCATAACAATCATAACAATAATAGCATAACCATTAGTTAATCAAAGCATACATCCTTGTGTCTCCTC
Source organism: Picea engelmannii (assembly GCA_009831015.1). Lineage (NCBI taxonomy): Eukaryota > Viridiplantae > Streptophyta > Pinopsida > Pinales > Pinaceae > Picea > Picea engelmannii. The sequence goes on along the minus strand of ML776655.1, from coordinate 601,571 downwards.
TTCACTTTTGGTAAATTAAGCTCATGAAATTTGAAGCTATTTCAAAATAGTAATTATATATCCAAAATAAACATGTTGTCCAAAGATCCCTGAAGTCAACTGTTATAAAACGATAGATAGAATACAACTCAAAATCATATTTTCCCTTGTTGATGTTATCTTCCTTTAGTCCTTTTTTTTTACAGAGGCATGATAGGCCTTTGTTTTTAGCCTTTTATTTGAATGTCGCATCCCTGCATGCATGATTGATTAGAAAAATGAACTTTTATTTGACCATACATGACAACTCTTAAAAAAAAACGAAATGGAATTTGGCTCAGAATTATATTAGACTCATGCAATCCAAACCATACAAATTTATTTACTGTTAATCAATGAGCAGGGGGTGAAATAGGGTTCTGGGATATGAGGGGGTTGTATTGAGCGAAAATATGGTAAAATGGGAGGGGAAAAAAAAACATGGTTACTTCTCAATGATAACAACAATCAACTGTAAAACAAGCCAATAAAACATCATTGCAATCCACCCAAAACACTGTCGCTTCCATCTAACTCAACACATGAATTCCCTTGGTTGTAATCAATCTTAGAATAGGGGGTGAAAGAAGGATATGGGATATGTGACGGGTTTGTAATTATCAGAAAGTGAGATCATGGAAGGGGAAGAAAACGATTACTGTTCATGAGATTAATCAAGCGATCCATAAAATATTTTGTACCATCCAATCAAAAATCATTTGATTAAATACCAATTCCTATACATCTAACTAGTTTACTGTTCATTAATCAAAACTTTAACACAATGCTATTGCAGAACAACAAGTTTTCCCATACGATTTGTAGGAGGAACTTCTCTCACAATCTACATCTTATAAAAAATTACGAACACTTCCAATTTGTTACTATCAAAATCAATCACTATTCAGTCATTTCTTCAGTCCACAATTATACTCCACAATCATGCTTTCAAATCAACGAAGTCACTATTTTTGCAATAGAGCGCAGCAAAAATTTGCAATGATATTCATTCTGATATATCTATATAGTAAAAGATCAAATTTGCGTGCCTGGAATTGACAACTTATTGTACAATCAACAGTCGTCAATTAGACCAAGCTATGCAGGAGTAGCTCTCCCAGGATATGTAGTTCTGCCCTTGTATACAATCAATCCAGGGTGACTTAAAAGATGAACTACCTACCCAACACGATTTTCATCAACAGTGGTTAGATGCAATAAATAACATGCTTAAAACTCAGTGGGTATCACTGAGTATGAAAACAAGTCATCCAAACTACACACAGTGTGCAGCTGACAAATCCCATAGTGTAACATTTCCAATAATCACACAGCAACATGAGACCACGATATAACTCAAACATCATGCTGGGCTATTTATTTATTCACCTGTGATTTACCTGGCTAGGCCTACTTAGGTTATTTGACAAACAACAAAAGATGTAGTAGATATATCTAGTCCAATTACTTACTTTGAAAAACATCATCTATAGGACGCGACATGTGTGGATAACACCAAACCCTTGTAACCAATACCAACCATCATTCAAACTTTCGTCAATGTAATTACTAGTGACCACACATCAATCAACAATTCGTCACTATGGGAGAAAATCAATCAACTGAACAACTGTAGTAGCTATGCATATTTACACATCAAATTGAATTGGAGTAGAGGCCTTCCTCATTAACAATACTGAGTTATGAATATAAGGAGGATGGTCGTGTATTTCGAAAATGTGAATGTAATGTAGGGCATAACATCATCATCATGGAGGCAATTAACTATATGTCAAAACAAAATGACTCCCATATGACTAACTGGGAAAATCCATATTCAAAGTAATCGACCATGTATTCAACCCCCAATAACCCATTGCAACTGGACATGCATGACAAATTTCTCTGCGGAACTTCAAACTGGAGAGATTAAGGGTTTGCTTGGTAGCCACCACAGGAAGAACATAGCCAATCTTGGTATAGCAAGTGTAATTTAATGCACACAGGGTGTAACCCTTGTTCCTTTCTAACAAAAAATGACCAAATTGTGGTAAGGATAGGGCTGATTTATGAAAGAAAAACCTCGCTTTGTGATCCCTAGTAGTGAAATCAATCCATCTCCCATATGTACGACGCGCAGTGATACTAATACTTTAGCCACAAAACTCAAAAAAAAAAACGCAGGTTTATTTGGCAATGCGAAACACCAAAATGGCCCAATAAGACCAATAGGGTCTTCCAAAGTAACCAACAAGGATAACAGAGATCTCTTGTGACTGCTAATGCCCATTAATGCTACGAATTCCATCTCATTTCAAAGAGAATCATCAATATCTCATTCACAATCACCATTACCAGTCGCAATACTTTAAGGAGAACACAACTAATATATTTGAGCCAAAATCCATTTCGTAACCAGAGTAGATTTATGAAGGACCAAAGAAAAGAACATACCTATAATCACATGTCTTAAGCACGCGTTGGCCGAACAATTCCTTTCTACTGAGAAATCAGAACATAACCCGGATGTAGTGTTTGGAAGATGGCCTGACCATGGTGGTGTCCATTGGTAAAGGTAAAGGTGATGTGTAATAAATGCACATTATTTACCTACTCCAATTTCATTCAATTCTTAGTATGCGCTAGCTATTTACCCAACAAATCATCCATCTTGCAACAACAACCTTTAATTTCCAAGAGCGCCACCCACATTACAATCTCTATTATGCATAATTGTATATCAACTATATCATATATAACCCTGAATCACTCGTATGGGTATCCTATGTTAGATTGGATTTTCCCCAATCCTCTTCAATGCATATAGTATGGCATATTAGTATAGAGCATTTTATTCCTTTTGTCATTACTAACATGTGTTTGTTGCAGGTGTCACAAGTCCTTAATCCAAGGACAATCAACAATGATATCCTGAAAAAACTTCAGTATAACTTGATCTTGAAATAACAAGGGAAACCTGTATAAAATTCATGATCCATTTCCAATAACCCAAGATATTGTCAGCCATGAAAGTAGTGTTGAATAGTATCAAATAACACTAGACTTGATCTTCAATAGTGAAAGGGGTCCCACCTACTAGTATTATTTAGCTTTTACAATAATAGGTGTTAACAATACTTTGTGGGCCAAACCTCGTTGCGAATTTAATCATCAACAATGTTCTTTCAGGACAACCATATATGTGGAAACACCATGCTATCTATGAGTTTTGGCATCACAATGTCATTATTACTCTGGGAGGTCATCTCTATAGGATATCAAAGGTAGCTCAAACTATTTCAGCTTCCTTGATATCAGAAAGACAGTTCCACAAAGTAATATCTCAGACCATTAATTTTTCCCTCTTCACAATCCATTCAGAAGGTGAATAGAAGGTCACTACAACCACTACAACCTCATCCAAATACCTTTATATCTAGCAGAAGAAGGTCGACAATATTGTAGAGGAGCACAAATATATTTTTTCTTCAGCTATGAGGGTGCCTCTACACTACCACATCCCGCACTTCGTTGAATTGGTGCCAAAATCTCCTTTACACATTGGTACAATCTATAGATGCTCCCTTCCATAGAATAGGATTCTTCCATATCTTCAACATAGCTCTATTGGCCACAACCCTTTTCAGGTGTGCTTGGAGTTCCAACCATTAGCCCCCATTGATATAACTCTTCTTGTTGCATATTCACTGACAGAGTCCTCCCACACTCATACCAAGGAAGGTCATGCAACTGTATTGGTTGAACGAATCTAGAACCTTCGCCAACAGGTTCATGGCATCCTTCCACAGGCCAAGTACTAACAATATAGATATTTTAGCAAGGAAAGTGACTACCAAAGTTCATATTCAACAAAATTTTCCCCATCTCCCGAGCGAAATTGACACAATGGGGACCATTTATTCCTAAGGGGGGAGGAATGATATAGGTGGATATATGTGGTCATCCACCTTCTCCATTGAATCAATGTTTCTGAGCTTGTGGTTTTGATAAACCATGATATTCACTCTTTTGATGGGGAATGTAATGTAATGTCATCTCCATTTGTAACATAATGTTATTCCTACAAATTTAATGCACCATATCCCATTAGAATTCTGCAATTAAGTACGCTTGGGATAGAGTAGTATTGGGATGGGTGACCTCCTGGGAAGTCCTAGTGTTTTACATACCTATGAAATTTTGTAAACTTAGAACAATCTATCCCACATGCATCATGCAAATTACTCTCCTCTCACTCTCTCATATATAATCAAGGTGAAGGAGGTCCTTTGAGAATGTAATGGAGTGTGATGTAATGCTTATTTTTTAATGAGTTATTCAATATCTATATCTCTTCAAAGATAAGCAACCACCATTCTAGCTAGTTTGTGTTCTACAATGTTTTTATATTTTATTCATTAATAAAATTTGGGTTTCACTGTATTTATGTGTTCTCTGGTCTAATTTTGTTTGTATCTCATTTTAATCTTAGCATAATATGGATAACCTTGTTTAGTTCATCACCAACCTCCATTACAACACCAAGGACCCAAAAGTTCCATGATAACTTCCCTACTGAGCACCTAATCTTGATATCATCAAATGACCCCTAGTATAGTGACATCCTCACCTAACTTTGCACTCAGATGTTCGACACAGATCTCTCTTGATATGATTTTTGTTGCATCCACCACCACACCCTTTGATACCTCCTCATAAGATATTTTCCATACTGAAGAGGAGTGGACAGTGCCTAGGGTCAATGTCTCACACTGGAAGAAGCTAAAAGAGTCCTTAATGATTGTCATATTGGAACTTGTGGTGGACATTTGTTAGGAATGTCCATTGCCCAAAAGGTTATTTTCATCGGTTATTTCTAGCCTACCCTCTTCCATGATTTCATTTAGGTTGTCAAAATATTTCCTTAGTGTCAGGTTTTCACTGACAAAACCAAAGCTCCACCAACTCCTTTGCACCCTATCATCACCACTAATCTCTTCTACAAGTGGGGAATCAACTTTATGATGTTCAATCCACCATCTAGTAGGGGCCACAAGTACATTATTATGGTTTTTGACTATTTCACCACGTCGATTGAAGCCATGCCCACATTCAACAATATAGTGGAAATTGTTTCCCATTTCTTATTCAACCACATCATCACTCCTTTCGAGGTCCCGCAACAACTAGTCTCAAACCAAAAAAATCAATTTGAGAATGAAATGCTTCAAGATCTATCTTCCCTACTAGAATTTACCCATCAATTATCTTCCACATACTATCCATAGTCAAATGACTAGGTGGAAGTTGTCAACAAAATCCTCAAAACAATGTTGCAACAGACTGTCAAGAAGCATGGGACCAACTGGCACCACATATTGTTTTTCACACTCTGGGCATATCAGACCTTGGTCAAGACTACCATAGGGTTCACCCCTTTCCATATTATTCATGGAGTGGAACCAATCCTACCCTTCAGGTGTGAGATTCCAACCCTCCAAATGGAAGTATAACTTTTATAAAATACCACTTCCCTCAAACAATGACTCATGGCCTTGGGGAGCACTGATGAGGATAATTGGTATTCATTGCAAAACAACAAAGATAGCAAAAGGAGCTCCAAATATATGTATGATATATAGTTCCTCCCTATTGTTCATTTAACAAAGGTGATATTTTCCTGACATATGATGTAGCTAATGGTTCCCTAGGCCCAGGAAAGTTCGGTACTCTCTAGCAACGACCTCTCATCATCAAACATTGCCTAACTCAATGCACATACATCCTTTCATACCTTGAGCATGGTCTCTTCAATAAACTTGTCAATTGGTTTTACTTGAAGAGATTCTACCCCTAAGAAGCCACGTTCTCATAAATCCCATCAATTATACATTTTTAGTTTGTAAATTCAATCGGTTTTTTAATATTTTTTATGAACGTCCGATCTTTTTGATGCCCCTAATCAATTTTTTTCTTTCATGATTTCTAGATTAATTATCCATCAATAATTCACATTGATTTTTCCAACATCACTAGTTTATGGAATCCAAATCCCACCTTTGCATCTTAGGCCATTCATTCACCTTGACATGCACTACTTTATTCAAGAAGTGTATGCTTAAGGCTACCCATGAATAACCAAGCACTATTGGCTAGCACAACTTAGCTACATATCCACCACCTTAGGGAATATTTAGATTCTCATCTCGTCATGTCACAGTTAAATAATGTTTATCGATTATATGATCCCTACATATTTCCCTACATATTTAGGACATATCTGTAAGTAAATCTTCTAACAAGGAGTTTTGAATCCATCACATTCATACATATTCCTAGAAGTGACAATTAATTTGTATATAACATTGCAAATGAAATACTAGACTAGAATATATCACATTAAATTTTATTTCTCATGATCCATCTCATAAATGCATGCATGTTGTTTATCATCATAATGGTATATCAACAAGATGTATAAATAAAATTAAAGAAAGAAAACAATGCATTCACATTAATCACATGCACACATCAAGAGTCATAAAAAAGTTGGGTGTGTGTCATCTATGGATACCTCCTTCTAGGGGTGCTCCACCTACCCCACCTCCTAGGGGTCTCCTATGTCTCCTCACAACATCCCTGACTATTGTGGCCCACCTCAAAAATGAGTGCCACTCTAGATATATCCCAGAGTAGGAATCAATGATATCCTCACTAATTTCATCTCATCTAGCCTCTACCACCCCACATAAGACAATGTTGAAGTTTCTTCACAGGTATTCTATCTAAGCCCGAAGATCTACTAGATGCTACTGCTTGAACTCCACCTATAGGTACACGCATTTCTTTTTCCTTGCATGACCCACATTTTTGGTGTGTTTTTGTAGCAAGGCTAAGCAAATCCACAAAATTTTAGGTTGTGACAAAGCTACAGACAAAAAGGGTTAAAAAACAAGAAACCCTAGTTTTCTAAGAAGCAAATACCTCTAGATATATTCTATTTAGTGAGAGAAAAATGCACGCAATAGAAAAAGGACATGAACAATAATATATGCAAATAATGAATATAATCTCATACCCAATAACTAAAGTAAATACAAATTCACATGTGGAGAAAACCTGTGAAGACTAGAATCCTCTGGTGGCCTCTCTGGGGGAAGGTTCTTCTTCTTTCCTGAGTGTGTGGTAGTAGGCTATGATTCTTCTGTTTGATGGATAAAAATGATGGTGAAATGGAGCCAAAATTTCAAGGGAAATTTCGACAGCAGTTTGTTACCTTCATGTGTGATATCTGGAAAAATGGGGAAAACCTCTTTAATTTATAGGCAAAATGGTGGCTATCCTTGATAGGGTCAAAATAATAAAATATTTTTGACCAAATTAATTTTAGCCACAACTTTTGAATTTTACCTTTTTGGAATAAAATAAAGAGGAAAATTTCATAAAAGTGTTTTATAACTTTAATTAAATGGAAATAACATTGGGAAAAATGGTTTCCTAAGTTATTTTAGGGGAAAATGGTGTGAAAGTGGGTGTGGACATGGGATACATGTACTATAGATGGTGTATTTCGGAAATTATAATAACTTGGGATAGGTAAGCATTTTTTTGTGATAACACACCTCAAAATCATGGTGACCACATTGCCACCCCATTATATCTAACTTCTTAGGCATTAGTGTTGCCTCCCTTGTTGATGTTCCTAGAATACCTTGCACCACAAGTATCTGACATCCCTTTGGTCCAACATATGCACACAAAAAGTAGTGTACCCATCAGTAACCTATCATATATATAAACTCAAAAGAAGTAAAAGCAACAATAAAAACACAAATACTCACCCATAGGACCCCAATCCTCACCGGGTGAGAGGACTATATTTGGATCTTTCCTAAAGTCCATATTTGTATGGATAATATAGGATAATATATGGCACCTTAAGACACCATAAAAATAACTCAAGAGTGAAATATCTCCCCACCTCACCTCCACCCATGCAAATGAGTAGCTCCCCCCACCTCTTCATGCAGAGATCCCTCAAATCCCCTGCATGAATGTAAACCTATATATGTAGCAACACCACCCACTCATATAAGAAGAAATTAAGGAATGATTCAAAGGAAAATTCCACCTCCTCATGTGTATAGAATCATATCAACTGATCCATCATGGCCTCTCTCATCAAA
>ML776655.1:559878-580612 GCA_009831015.1 Picea engelmannii | reverse complement strand
CACAGTTTCCAAGTTGGAGATGAAGTTTGGCTTTACATCAATAAGGAGAGGCTTAAAGGAGAAGGTAAAAAATTGAAACCAATTCGATATGGTCCTTTCAAGATTATTGACAAGATTGGTAACAATGCCTTTCGTTTAGATTTTCCTCCTTATATGAAAATGTATAAAGTTGTTAATGTTGAGAATTTGAAATTGTATGAGCTTCCTTTGATTGATGATCAAGGAGAGCATGTTCAGATTCCTTCTATAGATGATTTCTCCCCAGAATATCTTACAAAACTGCATGAAGACACAATCCTTGACAGGAGAATGCGAACTTCAAAACGAGGAAATGTGGAGTATCTTTGAGTTGGTCTTAAAGGTACAAATCTAAGAAAAGCCAAGTGGATTGAGGTTGGAAAGGTGAGGGAGCTATACCCTCATCTTCAGATAGACTGAAAATAGTCTTTTGGAGGTCCAAAAGCTTTACAATGGGGAGGTGTGATCTAGGGGATTAAATTTTGCTCAAAAATTCAAAGTGCTTGGAATCCCTTCAAATCAAATGGGAGTGTAGGCCTCGTCGTTACGAACCCAACGCAACTCGTTTGGGTTCAAACGGACGTCGAGAGCAAGAGATATCATGTTCTGTTCAAAATGACAAACAGGCAAAAAAAGGGATGCTGACTGTACAGTCCGTACAGTCCATACGAATGCTGACGTGGTAGTCCGTATGACACGTGGCAAGGCCGAGTGGTAGACAATTGGCAGATGTGGATGAATAATATTGCGACATGTGGCAGTATTTGGTTGGTTGTACGGTGCCACGTGGCCCAGTCATGGGCTGCCATGTGGCACCCTATTATTGGTTGCTTGTATAAAAAAAATTGGAGTCCATCGGGTTCGACCCCGTGACCTCCACCCACATGTATAGTCTTTGCAAAGTCTGCGCTGCCAACGTGCCCCACCATATTCCTTGTTATATATATGGTTTCACATAAATTTAAGTTTGAGTTTGTTGTGTGTTGGCGTGGGGGTCTGGGTTGGGGCTTAGCCCCAGCCCTCGATCGCACGACCATTTCCATATGACCATATCATGGGTACCATGACCACCGGTTGGTACGTGTGCGATTTGGTTTTGAATGTGGTTTAAACGGTTATAACGCCCGCCACTTGTCACGACTTTACTTGCTCTTAAAGTTTTAGCCTCGTTTTGAGTTTGTGCGTGGTCACATGGGCCACATGACCTCGGCCTTGGCGGTTAGGGCTAGGTGCACCCGTAACTGTCCTACAGTTCGCACAGTTTATGCGGTTGCGCCCGGTGCTGAGTTTTAATGCTTAAATATGCGTGGGGGTTAGGTTGAGCCAACAAGGGTGCAATTTGTCGATGCAGAGACAACAAGTTTGAAGGGGGACTTCTAGGAAGCTTATCTTCTTCAATTTTTGGCCAAACGAGGTGCCGAAAAAGCCCAAATAGGGGTTTTTGGACGTTCTGGAGCCATTGGAGCCATCTATTTGGCATTTTGAGCATTGTAAAGGACATTTTTGAGCACTTTGAGCAAATAATACAAAATATCCATTGGAAGTTGGACCAGGAGATGTAGCCCAAGAGAGGGGTGAACTCCTTTATCATTTGCTGTGTTATGTGTTTTTTGTTCACTGTTTATTGCTGCTATTTATATGCATCTTGAATGAGTAATTTATATAAAAGTTGTGTTGCAAAGTTGATCCATTTGCATTTTAACACATAAAATAAAACTTGCAAATATTTTCAAGAATACAAATCTTCTTCATTTTTAGATCACAGACACATCAATGTTTATTCATTATTAAGCATTGATATTTATGCATCAATCATAACATTCATTCAAGTATCACTTATTTTCATGATATATTGTATTTAGGAGTTGGAACATCATATTTCACTTCTCCATTATGTTGTCATTCATGAATTATTGATGTCCATACTCATTTATTTCAAATTTTGTAATAATATCCATTGTATATGATAGGTAAATAATATCAAAGTGAATCATGGTTACTTTCACATATTTAACATGAGATATTGATAATCATTATAAAAGTAAACTGCATAAAGGTAAACCTGAACTTCTAAATATTGTCTTTACTTGGTTTCTTCTTCCATTAGGTTCCCAGTATCCCAAAAGGTATGAGTGGATGATCCTCGATGACATAGTGATGTGAAGCATATTTCTTTCACTTTCATAAATTGTTTACAGTAGGGACTTTCCTTCAATGAATGAGACACTTGATTCATTTCTTTCTAGGTCAATCAATACAATAAAGCATATGTCAGATGTAGGAATTCCAACCAATTCCCAAATTTATGTAGCAAGGAATATCCATTATCTTGCATATAGCGTACAAGAATCCAATCACAATATGAAATGTTAGTCATGATCATAAAAGCAAACTACATATCACATGTAGGAATCCAATGTGTGTATGTGTGTGTGTGCATGTGTGCGTGTGTATCATAAATACCTAAGAATAATATGTTATCCAAATAAAATGTGTTCTAGAGCACACATATACTTAGGAAAAATATGATGTCTAAGTGTTAATCTAAAAACAATAGTGGTCATTATAGTAGTAGTGTGTGCAAGTCTGTTTAACTGGAGAAACACTCTCTTGGATGTCTATCACATCAGTTATCTTCAACCCAATCAACATTACCCCCTACAAAAATATTTGTTAGTATTTTTCCTTCCCTTTCCCCTCTCCTTAGTCATCATCAATTTGGTTAAATAGGTCACCAAATGAAGTTGAAAATTATCCCTAGTTAGCTTGTTGTCCTTTGTTAATTTGTTTTTCTTTCCTATTTGTTCCAATCGTACATGAATTACCCTAATCTGTCTATAACCCCTATATATCATAATCAACTCTAAAACCCTAATCAATCTAGCGGCCTTCTCTTTATTTCTTATATTCCTCTCTTTCCCTCCTAGGGTTTCTCAATTTTACCCCAAAATTGAGTGGCCACTCCACTCCCTCCTTCCTCCTTCTGGTAGTGTGGTGCCTCACTCTAACTATCACACTGCACATGCATCACTAGACATGAGTCATTTTGAGGAAATGTAGGGGAGGAGATAAAATAATCCAATGAGTTGAAATGATTGAACTAATAGATTTTTTATTGGGTTTGATATCCTTAAGAATATGTAAGAACAAGCCGCAAAAATAAAGAAACATTTGAAGGTGGCTCAAGACTACCAAAAGATCTATGTATATGCTCATAGAGTTACAAGAAACTTATGGTTAGAGAATATGTATTCACTAGGGTTAAGCCTAAGAAAAGTTATTTAAAGCTTAGGAATTGCTCCAAGTTGTCGCCACAATACTATAGACTATTTGAGATTCTAGAAAGTATTGTGTCAGTTTAGGATTGCATTACCACTTAGTGTGTTGTCTTCAATATTTTTTATTAAAGAAAAAAGTGTCTAATCTTAACCATGTTCTTGATTGGTCTTTGATTCAAGTGCAACCAAATCAAGATTTCTAAACAAAATATTTGTGCATCCTTTACACAAAGTTCAGGTTACTCCAAAATCAATCCATTATCTAAGTAAAGGTTCAATCGAGACATTACATACACAAAGAAACAACCTATGAAATAGCAATTTTTATTTAGGGAAAATACTAAACTATTTAAAGAATAAGGTTGCATTCAAAATTGATTTTATTTCAAGGGGGGATTTAATACCCTTATTTTTTCTTCTCGTTAAATAAATGGTCATGTGAAATGTGTATAGGGATGAAATAGAAATCTTGATACCATGGGTAGGAAGTGTTTCTGTTAGATATATTGATATGTCAAGTATTTGTGTTATGGATGGAGCCAATATGCCTCATTAGATTTGTATTCATTCTTGGTCTTACTTGATAAGAGGGGGTTTGGTTTTAATATATATTGTTTTATTCCATTGTTTCTTGAGATTTATGAAAATTTGGATTAAGTTTCCATTTTCACATTTAGGTCGTTTCCTTAGGGATGGCTCTATGATGATAAAATCCTTCATAAACAGATCATTATGCAAATCTAATAAACAAATAAGTATTTTTTTTTGACAATTTATATTGATGTTGTATTTAATTACTATTTTTTTGACAATTTATATTGATGTCGCATTTGCTTTATTCACTTCAATGGAATAATTTACAACTTTAAACAAACAAGTATTATTTTTTTGACAATTTATATTGATGTTGTATTTAATTACTATTTTTTTGACAATTTATATTGATGTTGTATTTGCTTTATTCACTTCAATGGAATAATTTACAACTTTAATGTGGGAATGTTTAGATTAATTATGATTTCATGAATGGATATTGATTGTATTTGAAATAAGGAATCCCATAAATAAATGACAAATGTCACACATATTTAAAGAAGGGTAACAAGTATGCTAAACAAAGATAATATTTAAATTTTAAAATTTGATTGATTCACCATTTCTACCTAATAAACAAAAGGTTATAGTGAAAAAAAAATTGGGTTATATGAACATAAAATAAATAATAAAAAACTAACCATTAAACTTTTGTCATTTTAAAATATAAGCAAAATAAATTAAATAATGAAACACAAATAAATTAAATAATGAAACACTAGTAACTAGGCAATTGATGTAAAAGCCACCAAACTTAACATTATTCACACCATATTCACTCTAGGGAAATAAGTATACACAAAAAACCTTGTTCGGCCTTCATCCCCATCACCATCAGGGGAATGACATAAGTATCATTCATTCACCCATTTTCATGTTTTGCAATTCATTGGAAAACAAAAGTAGTATCTATTCACCCATTTTCATGTTTTTCAATGCATTATTGTATTGTACCATCAACGTTGAATCAACACATGTAAGAGCCACCAAACTAAACATTATTCACACCTTAGTTTTCCATGGTCACTATTATCAACAATCTTTTTCAACATTCCAATGGAATGACAAAAGTATTATTCTATTCTCCATTTTCATGTTTTTTAATTGATTGAATATGTGAAAAAAGTACCATGAATGATGAATCAACACCTATCATTCTTCATCTATCATTCCTCGTGGACAAGACAAAATTTAGGCAAAGCCCAAGAAAGCTAAGCAATCCAATAGAATGGTAAGAACATGTCCAATGGATTGTAGTTAAAGAAAAATGTTCGAATCTCGGTGCTTTCATGGTTAAAGCCCAAGTGACAAAATTCAACCAAAATCCGAGAAAACCAAGCAATCCAAAATTCAACCAAACCCCAAGAAAACCACGCAAACCAATAAAATATTTTAAGAGCATGTCCAATAAGTTGTAATAATAAAATTACACAATCATTATTATTAATAATAAAATTTAAAAAAATCATAATAATTATACAAAATTATAATAAAATAAATTTTAGATTTTTAAAGTAATGAGTTAATTAAGTTTAGATTTTTTTTATGTTAATTAAATTTAAGATTAAGATGGATTTTAAGATTAAAAAATTAAAGTGAATTTATTATAATTAATTCAAGTTAATTTGTATGGGTTAATTTGTATTTTGGTTAAAATTGGAGAATACTAAAATTTATTAATGAAAGGTTGGTTGGTTTACAAAGCAATGATTTTATATTTGGCCATAGTTTAATGATTGAGATGACATATTTTCATATAAACATGAAAGGTTCAAACTCTTAACCTTAATTTCTCTTTTACTTAAAAAAAAAAAAAAAAAGCTTAACCTTAATTTCTCTTTTAATTTAAAAAAAAAAATCAACATTTATTCAAGAAACAGTGTTAATTTATATAGATATTAATAGCATACATATTATTATTAAAAATTTGTGATGTAAATAGTATGTAATTTAGTAAAACGATCCATAAAAAAAAAATTTTAAAAACTAATGATATCACACATCCTTGGGTTTGTTTTTGTGAGGAAACCTTCGACTTATGATCTTCATCCCTTCTCTTCTAAGGGGTGGTTTTTGGAGGATGTGGATTTTATATCTATAGGTATTTGATTAATTATGTGCACAAGATATGGTGTAAGGATAGATATAGTTTATCATATACATGGAGTTGCAAGGGAGATAGTTATATTTGTACATTATATGCTTACATGGAATACCATATCATATATAAATCAAATTATAATGCCAACACAACACATTGATCTTCATGTGCTCATTATGAGTAATGACATTATGCCCTCTAGGTCTTTAACGCTCTAAGGAAGAATTCCACATAAGCTTCAAGATAAGGTCTAGCAATCAATGAGCAAGATGACTCTAATATGTATGTCCATCATTGTACAAACAAGGTTAATCAACATACCATTGCACCCCATATCACATGAAGCACCCCCAAGCATGGTCTAAACACTTTCAGAGTAATCTTGAAAGAGAACACTCACTCTTTACAAGGATAGTTTTTTCATGAACACTAGACTTCTCCCTCTGCACCTCAACCAAACTTGACATCTACAAATCTAAACCTGTTATAGTATCAAAATCATTCATCGGCTCATGGAAAGGAATTATTCCCCAATCATCACACTCCTCCATCAATGAGTCACGCCTCGCCTCCTCAAAACAATTGGAGGGCTCACAAATGGAAGAAGTGAATGTATTATGGTTATCATATCTCCTAGGAGGTATACTCACCCACACTAAAGATCTAGGTACTCTTATATGTTCCCATGCATTGTATAATATATCTGAGGGCATATCCATCCCCAATCTCCTTGTCCACACCTAGATCGAATTCTTCTCTAACATATGAATGAACCTCTAGAAAAAATAGTTCTTACTCCCTTCAATCCTTGAAGGCTACCCTATGAACTAGAGGACCCCACATCCTCATAAATAATTCACATCTCAAATCACTATAGTTTTTCGTTGTGCTAGAATATAGATCTTGTAAGCTATGGAAGTCTCAATGCATCCAAAAAAAAAAAATGCTATCATAGCATCTTGAACCTTCAAGAAACACTAACAAACTATGAATTTGAAGGAGCATAACCCTGGTTTGTTAGCACCCTTATAAACTCTATCATCCCTCAAGGAAACATCACAGGAAAAAATATATGGATAAGACATCATGAGTTGTTCAATACATCTTGCAAAGATAATCACATCTCCATATAATAACAACACGATTGGATCAAATCCATCAAAATCATATATATAGACAATTTCTCAAATCCCATACATCTTAAAATACCAAGCTCATGGTACAAGAAACAACCCATGCAAGTATTTTGATAGCTTGTAATCATGGGTATCTTTCTTGTTCACCTCAAAACCTTCAAAAATTGAAGAAACAAACTCAACATGTCACCTCCCTCTTTCTAAGAGAATCCAAAAGAGCGAGCAACATCAAGGTCAACTTCCTCTCCCTTAGATAATCTTATATCCTTGTCCTTTTACTCTACAACTTTCCCATAAATTACAAACCTAGAATCAATCATTGATTCCACAATAGGTTTTGAACCTATCTCCATGGCATCCTGCCATACATGCTCCACATATTCCTTCTCAAGACTTGAAGACTCATCGAACTTCTTGTTAGATTATACAAGTGCCATAGGATTAGCAACCAACCTATAAAGGCCAACAACTCACACCCTTCTGGACAAATTCCCCAGATTTGATAGACTACAATCATTGATAATGCACTACTTTCCTTAAAATGAAACTTTATATTGAAGCTCTTCCATACGAGAAATTGAAAGAAAGATTTTATTCAGAACAAGAACAAACAAAACATCATTCATCTCAAGAACATCACCTAACAATAGCTAGAAGGAAATAGAGACCAATCCTTTCATAGGATATGTGTCATCAACGCCCAACTTCACTCTCATACCTCCCTTTTGCTCTTAAAACCTACTAAATAGTTTTCTATAATAAGTCATATTTCTCAATGCCCCACTATCCACAAACACTCCTAACACTTGACATAATGTTAGAAGGTAAATAAGAGACAATGGAGAAGGTGGACTCAAACTAGGATGATCCCTCATCCACTCCTACTATAGTACTAGGTATAACTTGTTTGTATTTGGCCTTCCCCTTTTTATTTTCCTGACAAAGGATGGAATAATGTCCCAACTAGTGACACCTAAAGAACTTTACATTACTAAAATATTTATTTCTTAGGCTTAAATCTTTCTTCTTACCCTTATTATATTCTTTCTTTCTTCCCTTCCTCACTCTGTCAATGAGGGATAGGTCTTATACTTCATTTTGTTTCTTTGAACATGAATCCAACCTAGTATATTCCTACACAAGGTTATTCCAAATCTTCACAAAATGAGGAAAATTATCACAAGCACAAACACCTTGTACAAAAATATTCAAAGTTGGAGAAACTCCATTTAAGGCAATGGATACCAACTCCTTATCCTCCACTTTTGTCCCTATGATGGAGAACTATTCTCCTAACTATGTGACCCTAGTCGAGTACCTCACCAATGTATCTCTATTTCTTATGTAGATGATTGCAAACTTGTTTTGAAAGAGAAATTGTCTAGAGACACAAGAAATATAATATAAACAAACCAAAGCCTCATACATCTACTTACTAGTCATATCAAGTCTATAATGTGAGAGATGAAGTGATCCTCCATTGAATTGATAATAATTCTCTTTGTCATGGCCTTCTTACCATGAGAAACCAAATTTGTTATATCGGCAGGTGCAACGATCTTTTTCTCAACATGCTCCCAAAGTATGGCCTCTTCCAAAAACAGTTACAACCTAAAATTCCGAGGTATGAAATTGGAAGCACCCTCCAACTTGTCACACTCTCTAAGACTGAGAGTACTCACCCTACAAATATGAAGAATGGCTCAAAGAAAAGTTAGCAACAAATAAATTAGAACAACCCTTCTTGGGTTCAAGTGCTTGTCCCAAGTGCCTTAGGGATTCACACCCAACAACCTATAAACAATTAAAGCACCTTTCCTAGGTGTGGAACAACTAAAATATCCAACTCCCTCTTCACCAAGAGAGAAATACCAGTCACAATAGCTCTAATACCATGAAGAGATTTCAAGAATCAGGGCAATTAAAGAAAAGACATAAATTTCACCTCAACCTTGAGGTTTTGTTAGATCTATTTGATGTGAACTTTTATCGATAAGGATAAACCTGAAATATTATTTTACATCAACAATATTTCACTTCTATTCAACCCAATTTCCCAAGCCATCCTAAGAAAATAAATACCACTCAAGTGTATTTCCTTACCACAAAGCTACAACCCTTAGGGAACACTTTCCAAGCATATAATAGATCTAAATATCTTATTATAGTATATTATAACATCAATAATTTTGCACCCTTTCCTTCTATATATGTTTGAATCACTTAACCAATTCAGCTTTATGTTATGTCAAATCAACATGAACAACTAGCACTAGAATATGCCCGATCAAGAAGATAACATAAGATTAAATGAAAAGATACAAGTAAACAATATTTGGATAGCTAAAACACTTCATATATATAAGAGATGAAGTACATGTACATACCAACAACTTATCACAAGTTGGTACAGGTCAAGATCTCCAAAACCTAGCTACTAAAACCATAAGGAAACCCTCATCACTAACTCCTCCTGGCTAGGGATCACTCCAAACCAAAGTTGGTCACTCCACCAAAGATCATCAACAATATAGTATCAACACCGACAAGGCCCCCTTGGCACCTACACTTTCATCCCATAAGTTTACAAGAATGTCTCCTTCACTCTTCTCCACATTGAGCACACCAAGTAGCACTAGAGTTTCCAAATGCAACAAAACCTCACTCTTCTTCTCTCACTAAAACTACAAAATAAAATCCTAACTTTGCTCCTCTAGGGTTTATCCCAAACCATAGACTTCTTTGTTTGCATAGGGTGAAACTCTAAACCTAGTATTCCCTTGAAATTCCTGTAAGAACCCTAGCACTTAGGACAAACAAAACAAATAAACTTGAAAAGAAGTACAAGAAGACAAGTTCAACCTAGTATCACATATCTAACTCAAGTGTGTGAGACTATGAGTGAACGAGTACAAGTGAGGAAAAGTGTCTCTCCTCCCTTTATTTATATGAAAGATGAGGGAGGCCAACAATCATAAGGTGGATCAATTCCACAAAAAGAAACCTAACTAGTCTCTAAATAGGCTCACATGTAATTTTCTCCAAGATGAGTAACATTCCAACAAGCAAGGGTCCAAGGGTAAAATCTCCATGATTTGTGTCTAATACTACTCCTCCAAAAGCCTCCATTGCTCCCTCCTAAGGCATATGTACCTCTGGTTCCACCACACCTACATGAACACATCTCAACCCAAGTGTCCTCAAGTCATGTGCAAGCCTCCATGGAAGAAACCAAGTGTTCCCATGCCATCTAGGGCTCAACACCCTCCTCTATGATGTTGAATGCTTCTCCTCCAAGGTGAATCATCCTCAAATCAAGAAACCCACTCTTCATGTGCACATCATGAAGAATGTTATAATGCCCTATAAGTCTCCAATGCTCCATGGAATAATGCCACATAAGCATCAAGGTAAGGTCTAGCAATCAATGAGCAAGATAACTTCAATGTGCATGTCCATCATGGTACAACCAAGGGTAATTGACACACCATGCACACCACATCACATGAAGCAGCCCCAATCATGGTGGAAACACTTTCAAATTAACCCCAAATGATAACATGCAATTCATCTCTTCTACCTCAGGTGATGTTCCAACATAGCTAGATAAGGGGGGTATCACCTTTACGAGGGCATGTTGGCCCACCATCCAATACTTCATTGTTTTATTACTTTATATGGTATATATAGTGTGTTACGTTTCACTTATTGGAGATTATAATCAAATCTATTTTGCATGATGGTGTAGTAATGTATGCAAGTTTATTTGAGTGGAGTAATGCTCTCTTAAAGGCCTATCACATCACTCATCTTTAACCCAAACAACTTCAACACCTATAATAACATTTTCTAGGTCACCTTGTTGACTAGTATCTTATCACGTTCATTCATAAAGGGGGTTTTTAAATTGTGAAAACTAAAGTCAATGTATTGTAGGTGTAGTGGGGGGTATCTAGGGGTTTATAGCTATTGGGGGTATAGAAAAGGGGTATATAGTAAAAATGGGGGTTTCTTTTATTGGAAAGATGTATTGGGAGGGGGTTTCAACAAAATGATTTTTGGAGGTATTTATCAATATCTACTGAAATTAGGGGTATTCTTTAATATCACAAGGTGCTATGTCACAGGTTCATTGAGTGAAGACCAATGTTCCTTCCCTTTAAGCTCTCTTTAGTCTTCATCAATTAGGTAACTAAAGAGCTCACAAAATGAAGTTAGAAAAATAACCCTAGTTAGTTTGTTGTCCTTCGTTAATTTGAAGTTCTTTCCTATTAGTTGCAACCTTACTTAAATTACCCTAATCTGTCTACAACGATATATTACCTAATCAATTATATAACCCTACTCAATTTAATGTCATTCCATGTATCTCTTCTATTCTTCTCTTTCCTTCATAGGATTTCTGGATTTTACCCTGAGTGAATTTCAAAACCTAACAATAACCAGCATCAAATTTCGCAAACAATAACCAGTATCAAATTCAGCAAACAATAACCAGCCTGCTGGGCAACATTCAACACTGCTACACATGATATATACATCGTGAGATATATACTGAAATATATACAAAGATAATCCAACATTATATACACCAACCACCACAGCGTTGAATACTGCTGAACAATAATCTAATTATTGTTTGCCATCAAATTCGACTGTTTTGACAAATAGCGTTACCCATTTGTACAGTTTTTAAACCCCCCAAAAGTTGACAGCTAAAAAGAATTATTAACCGTCCTTGCTAATAAGCCTCAGTGGATTTGTACTCATTCTTGGTCTCCGATACATAAATCCCCTGTAGCGTAAAATGTACGAGCGAGAATTACGAAGAAAACACCATCACGATCCACAGCTTCTTAACATTCTTTACACGCCACGTAAACCCTAATGGATTTGTTTGTTTCCACTGAAAATTGATAATATTACCAGATGGGCCCGCCGCCGTAAAGGTCCAAACGGTGGAAATGACGCCATCCCCGGCTTCTTGGGTACCGGCCGGAAGTCGGTTGCCGGCGCTACCAGAGACAAGAGATACGTAACCCTACTGTTGTTCACATGCACCGTCGCATCATCTCGGCGTTTCTCCGCCTTTCTACATTTCTTCTACTTCCGTCAGCTTTTGTTCTTCACAGTTTTTTCCTTACTGGCTTTATAATCTCTTTTGCGTGACGGGTGGAATAGAGACGAGCGATATTGATTGAAGTGAATGAACGCAGGTCTTGAATTTCAATGTCAAAAGTTTCTTTTCATAACTCTTTCACATGGTTGATGTCAGCGATTCCTTCTAATTTTAAGGAATTCTGGTGCCTCCATGTCTGGAAAAACTTGTGGGTTGTATGATTATTTGATACGTGGCAGCCATTCCCCAGTACTGGAACTTTTGATGATGATTAAAGGCGATGGAGAAAAATCCCCACACTAAGATCATATAGATTTCAGTCCCAAGTGAAAACACAGAGTGGCATTATCATGAGGATTTGTCCAATCACCTGTCACTCAGGGAATAATGAGAGCCGAAGGCCGAAGCCCAAGGTTGAGGATGAATGCTCGGATCATAATTTTTTGCGGTGGGGTGGGATCAATCTCCTCAGACATGTCGCCTCAAGGACTGTCAAATAGAGCTGCACAGAATCCACTGAGATCGAACATGGACCCGCCCTTATCCATATCGCTTTGACATTTTGGGAGTGCATTTCGTCTGTTGAAAGTGGCACTAATAAGGGCGAAATAGTTTGAGTGGTAGTTTGGTTATCATCTCCAAAAAGCTATCATGATAAAGTTATTGGCTTTAGTTTTTGTACAAGTCCTTGTTGCTTGAACAGGGGGTAATGTCAATATTAAAATTTAATATAAAATAAAAGGTTCAATGTCTTATCAAATTTGAAATTGAAATCATAAAGAAGGTGGATGTGTAAGTAATTAATTGGGTCTAATTTGAATGATTAAGAGGAGAAGTTGTTGTCCTCTTTATTTAATTTCAAATCATGTTTGTAATATGTTTTTTTCTTTATGGATTAATTGACTTTGGTAAGGTATCAACAATCTTACTCTAACTTAAGGTACGAGGTTGAGATGAGATGTTTTCAAACTTTAAGTTTAGATGGTTTTCGTTCAATTTCTATGGGCTTCCATGGGATTTAGAGCACTAAGCCTACTTGTATTGGGTACCATCTATTGTAATTATGTTTTTCAATACCATGTTTTGCTCTATACTATGAGGTAGTTGCCATGGTGATTTTGAAGATTTATAAATATGATCAATTTACCATTTACTTTAATTATTTTTTTCATTACTATGTTTTGTTCTTACATTATGAGGTAGTTTCCATGATGATTTTGAAAACTTATAAATATGATCATTTTAAAGATAAAAATAAGTTCCAACACTCACTAGGGAGAGAACACTAAAGAGAAAGGTAACACGGTCTAAGGGGGGAATTGACCTATGTGTAATGATCCTACTATAATGTATCTATAACCTCCTTCATGTGATTGTCTTACTATCATTTCATCCTAATGTTTATTGCAGTGAGATTAGAGATGTGGTCTATAGTCTAGTATGGGGGAGATGTTGTCATCTAATGTTACATTACATTATGTGACAAAAAAAAATGAATAGAAAATAAACAATTATGTAAGTACATATGTACATGACAACATTTAAAAAATTAAACTAGTGTAGATCCATCTTAAAAATTGAACTATCAAGCACTATGAGGGATTGAATTTCTTAATATGCAAATGCTTCTTTTATCATTTAATAGGAATGGATTAATACATGACACTAAATTAAATGATAAAAAAAATTACACATTAAGAATTTTGATCCCTCTCTATGATTGATAAGATGGATCTATGTTGGTGCTATTACAATTATGAGCCTAGTAAAATGAATAATTACTTTAAGTAATTATTTTCTATTCTCAAGTATTAATCTCCTATTTTGAAGCAAACAATTCCTATATTCTTGGAATCAAGGAGATTTTAAATAGGACTCTTGATCCCTATTATTAAGAAAGTGTAAGAGTCAGATTAAGAATCTTCCTTTCCCTCTCATTCATTCATGCAAAAGAGAGAACTTGAATCTAGAATGAGTTCTTAAGGAGAGAACAATGTTCTTCATGAAAAAAGAGCAACTTAGCTATCATATGATCCATGGAGAGACAAAGAGGCATTGTCATGTGAAATTAGACACCAAGATTGAGTAGGGAAGTACCTTCTGCAACCTCTGCACTTTGATGGTTTGTTAGGCTATCCAAGATCTCATACTCTATTGTCCAAGGAGCCACATACTGCTGGAAATGAAATATGAAAATGGACAATAACTTGAGCTCATCCTACACATATTGAAGAGCACAAAGAATGAGACATTCTTGAGGGATTGAAGAGTAGAGAAGGGGGTGGTTTCTTGTGTTGTATGGGGTAGAAAAATGAGATCCAAGAGCTGGTCTAATTGGAAGACTGAATAAAGAACCTAATGGTGTTTTGTGTGGATTTGTATTAGAATATTTTGGGGAAAAGGAAAATGATTTGGAAGCCTTGAACAATCTTCTTCACCCTAGTGGTCTCATATCCCATCATGGGGTGGCATCCAGAAAGGATTTTCCTATGTTGGGAGGAAAATGGTGCACACCCGGTGAATTACCTTAGAGCTCATTTTTTGAAATATAAGTGTATTATTTTTTCCTTTTTATTAAGATCTTAATCATGATGAAATGTACATGTATATTAGCATAATTTATTTAGAGCTCATGCCATGAAAATTATATAAATGTTAGTGAGTGAATGGTTGTTGTTATAATTTATTTAATTGCAAATTTTGTATGATAATGCTATGATAAATCTCATGCATGAAAATTGTTTGTAGAAATGCATTTTGCATACAAGTCTAAAAACTGGTTTCATATTTTTAATGCAACAATGTCATATGAAGTCAAATGAATACCAAATTTGGAGTGGGGTTAGTTGGCACATAACCTTATGTGTCCACCAAAATTGTCTATATATCTCTAAAAAAATCAAAATGGATGTAGAAAATTTTTTTGTTGAAAATTGATCATACATTGTTTGCTCGCACTCAAATTTTAACAACAAGCTTTTGACATCAATACCCTTGTTCACCAAAAATTATCCTTAGGTTTCCATGTATGACCCTTAAAAATGAAAAATGGTTATAATTGAAAAATTGCTAAAAATGGGCCATATAATGTTCATTAGCATTAAAATTTTAAGAATAAGTAGATAACATTAGTATCCACACTCTCAACTAAATTTAGAGTTAGATTCATTCGTTTAATTCCGCAAAAGGAGAAAATACAATTGGGTTTTATAGTTATTGTTGTGAGATTTGGTTGCTAAGAAGGCCATTAAGCTAAGTGTTCAAGAATACATGAGGGTGTCATAGTATGTTTGTAATGCTTAATTCTTTTATTTGAATGAATTCATGCTTCCCTTCTTTATACTCATCTCATTGAAATAAATAACTACTTAATTATCCCCTTACGCTTGTTAAATGATGTTTGTCGTGCATGAAAGGTTCTAACCTCCATTGTTGATGTTATTAAGGTATGAAATTAGATGCTTACTTAATTATCCCCCTTACGCTTGTTAAATGATGTTTGTCATGCATGAAAGGTTCTAACATCCATTGTTGATGTTATTAAGGTATGAAATTAGATGCTTACTACTATTATGAGTTGGTTTGTTTCATTATTTAGTCCTTTCAATGACCTCCCTGAAGGGAACAAACCCTCATCCCCTGCTTTTAAAGATAAGTGAATGTTATGCATATTTTTTTTTTAATGAAACCTTTATGAATGAACTAAATGGTGAATGTTAGATAAGTGAATGTTATGCATAGTTTTTTTTATTTTTTATGAAACCTTTATGTATGAACTAAATGGTTTTTATGAGATATTTACCTTTGTTATGGAATGTATTTCACTATCCTTTGGCCTCAAATATAGTATTACTTATGTCGCAATGGATCGAGACATTGAGACATTTTGTGTAAGGAATTTGTATATTAAAGAGTCTTTCCCTATGTTTATGATATTTGATGATCATGGAATCATAATTCTGATCATTGTGTAAGTTATTACAAGAATGAATTTAAGGAATTTAACTCTAACTCTAAGTTGATTTCCTTGGAAAGAGAACATGTTTTGTAATTTAGAGAATCTAGGATATTAATGAGATAAGTTAAATGATGATTTTTTAAAGTAGGGTTGACCATCAAGAATTTTTTTATGTCTATGGTTATTTGAATATTTCATTTATGCTTGATTGCTACCATCATGGAAAAGTGTTGTGCCACAATTTGTGAAATGCTAATCATATTTGAG
The DNA here is from genome assembly GCA_009831015.1 of Picea engelmannii. Taxonomy (NCBI): domain Eukaryota; kingdom Viridiplantae; phylum Streptophyta; class Pinopsida; order Pinales; family Pinaceae; genus Picea; species Picea engelmannii. The sequence goes on along the minus strand of ML776655.1, from coordinate 564,141 downwards.
AAGAAATATAGAATGTGATTTTTGTTGTCTAAAGGAATTATTAGATAAACTTTGCATTTAGATATTGGAAGCCAGACTCATGTTGAATAATATAAAATCCAAACTCTATCGTAGTGAGTCAAGAGGAAGGGTTTTATGTTGTAAATTGTCTTAATCGTTGTACTTTGATTTGCATATCATTACCTTTATTAAAGTTGTGGACCAAAAAACCCTTGTTTTTATGTTGATGATGTAGGTATATTACAAATTGGTACTAGATCAACTTGTTACAACACTAGGAGATGAATGGACTTAAGATAAATGAAAGATGGTGTTTCTAGTACCATGTTAAGCTAGAATACATGTTATATTTGTAATTAAAAGGGAGGAGTTATTTCCTCAGTACTCAAAGTTGTACGAAGTTATTGATTGGATAATGTTTTGTGACCATTATGAAGGTGTCTGAATGTTGATGTAAATTCTTACAATCAATCATGCAATGGTATTACCAACCAAACTTAATGGTGTCAACCCTTTGGAGGTTCTAACATGTTTAAAATGTCATGCATTATTAATTGCTAGGTCAAATGACATGTTATTTGATAGGTTCACCACCTAGAAGAATAAGAGCCTTATTGATTAATGATCATCATCCTTATTCAATGTATATGGCATTTAATGCATGGGTTTAAATGTATTTTATTAAGACTTAAAAAATGAAGATACCCTTTATCCATTGTGTTGTAGATGATTACTGAGATGAAATTATATTATGGTTGTTATCTAAGTGTTTAACTAATGTTAAAATAACCATCTTTGGTGGTATATTGGTATTTCTAATAAGACTTAGTTATAACCACCCTTGAGGGCCATGTATGCATTTGAATGAGTAGACATCTTATCTCCACATAGTGAAGTTATTTTTCATGAAGAGTGTTAGAATGCACACATAGTAGATCGATGTGGAATACATTTCATGAACATGATACACATATAAATACATGATCTCAATGTTTGGATTAATCTTCTAAGAGGTCTCTTGGACTCCCAATGACGGTTCCTATTCACTTGAATCTTCATATTCCTTCTCAAGTGAAGAATACCAAAACCCTAATGGATTAAGTTTCCAGCATTCCCCCACTTAGTTTGAATAGGTGTATGCGCAAAGTTCAAATAGAGAGATGAAATTTGAAAGTGGACAATTGTGAGTTGATGAATGTGCTCTCTAAATCAGGTGGCTTGGGAAGACCATAAACCAATTGGATAGTAGAAGTTGATGTATTCTACTAAATGGAGGTTTAAGATGACCACAAAGTGTTTTCTAGTAGAAGTTGTAAGTATCCTACTAAAAGGTGGTTTAAGGAAAACCACAAACCAAATGATGTTGATGGAATATGGATCTGAATTTGGCTTTCTTTTTTCTACTTGATTGATAGGACTTCAAAACTTGAAGCCTGACTTCAATCACTGATATTATCCCCCCTATCAGGGACACAGTGAGAAGATGAAAATATTTCCATTGCAAGATGTGTCAATACTAAAGAATGAATTCTTTAGTACATGGTTGTTGAAGACTATTGCCAAGAATTGATCCATCCATAGTGATTATTTACTCTTGAAAGTTTCTTATGCTTGGAACATCTCTCTGATGGGTGATTACACTTTCCAAACTGCTCACAAGGATGAATATAAAAAAAAATGATCTTCCATGTGGCCAAGTCAATGGCAATATTGGAATTTAGGAATCTTCTCTTGAACTGGAGCAGGTGAATATGAACTTTCTTGAAGCAATCCAACACTTTGGAACTAGATTGATTTGGTATAAACCAGAATATGAAAGGTAACTTGCTTTTCATAGACGATACTTGTTTTTCTCTTATTGTCTCTGATTTATTCCCAAGGTATAATGATTGGATTGGGAAGATAAATATGAATTTTTTCATGCACAACTTCATATTCATTTTCACTTGCATCTGATGTTGGATCATTGAGTTTCTCCTACATTGCAAGTTGATTGGAATCATCATCATCAAAAAGAGGGTTTTTTTGAACAAGGATTAGGTCAGAATGTTGAATATTCTTTCATTGAAGTTCATCATCAAGAATTTGATTCTAAATTTGAAGCAATTCTACTTTGGCTTGTGAAGCTTACAAACAAGTTAGAACATATTAAGGAGTTGTTTTGTTAGTTGTGACCATATTGTTTCCAGTAGAGAGTATTAGAGTGTTTAATAAATCTAATAATTCATCAATTTGATCCATTTAAAGCCTGACATGGACCTTAAAGGGTTTCTTTCAAATTCACCCTTTAACAACCATACTCTACAATGCAAACTGAGTAAATGGAGGGTGTTAGATTCTACCAAAAATGCACTCATTTACAATGAAATTCAACTTAATTTAAAAAAGAGTACAAGTAAACTTACAAAAACTACTTGCAAGTTACCAATGCTCTTGATTCTGGAGTTGAATTGATCTTCAGGATTGAATGTGTTGTTTTTTTTTCTCCAAATAACCACCAACTTCTCGGTTTAATTCCACAAGATAAGCACCTGATTAAACTGACTATTTATTGCAAAATGGCTTCACAAAGTTTAAATAAGTAATAAATCTCTAAGACTGCAAAAGATAAATATTCAAGACTACAAAAATGGCTTCACAAAGTTTAAATAACTGAATATACATTATTATTTAGACCAAGCTTGCTTGCAAAACCCTTCACCAATTGAAAAACCCCAAAACTACACTAAAAGAACTGCAAAAACATGCACTAAGTGGATGATGGTTTGAACATGAAGACCATAATGGGACCATAAAAGGAGATGATTCTCTTAAGAAATCCCAAGAAAGAATGGGAATGGGCATGAATGAAAATGTTTCTATATAATAGTAGGAATTTATGTGGCTTGCTTTAGAGTTTTCATGTTCCCATTTATTAAGAGAGAGAGGATCCTCAAACTCTTGAAAATCAAATCAAGATTAGGAATGAATAAGAAGAAAATCGGGTGAATTCATGAAGGTGGGTAATACTTTCATGAGAATCGGGTCGCCAAAATTCTGAAAGACCTTTTTTCGGCTGAACTAATATTTTTTTTCAGTCGAAAGTCCAATTTTTTCGGCCGAAACATGTTTCGGCTAAACCTTTGAATGTCAAATTGAATGGTACCATGACGATGCCCTCGATTTTCATGTACAATTTTAACCGGACAGATATTTTTCAACTGGGAACATCTTTTTGACCGAAAGATATTCCGACCAAAATAATCTTTCGACCGAAAGAAATTTTATGTCGAAAGAACTTTTCAGCTAAAAGAATCTTTCAACTGAAATACCTTTCAACCAAAAAATGGTTTATATATTACCCGCACATCGCCCCTGCTATAGTTTTTGCGAATTGTTGGTTAGTTGATACCTTTTGGTGTTGGTAATACCATTTGGTGTTGCACGTCGTTGTTGCAGGCGAGCGGATGGGCAGTCTGGTGGATGTTGGAGCTGTGGGCAGGTGGACATTGGAGCTACGGGAAGGTGGACATTGGAGCTGCGAGCGTTCGGTCTAGGTACATTTACATTAGGAAATTTAAATTTATAGTGTAAAATTGTTAGTAAAAAATTAGAATTTAAATTTATGTTTAGAATGTTGACAGGGCCTTATTCGGCCTTATCCATGTACAGAGACAGGCCTGAATTCGGGCCTGTCCCTGTACATGGACAAGGCCATATTCGACCTTCTCCATGTACAGGGACATGCCAAAATTCGAGCTTGTCCCTGTATAGGGACAGGGGGCCTAACCCTGTACATGGACAGGGTCGAATATGGCCCTGTCCCTTAGTGTAACATCCCGCTCTAGCGCACTGACAAACTTATTCTTGGAGGACACTTGCTCGCAAGTGATCTGGATTTTTATGATGATGAACCACTTAACCTTGATGATGATGCGTCATGATTTATGACAGGATATTTTACTATTGCTATATACAGGTGCTATTGACTCAGTTTCATTGAGTGTGCAGGGTTTCGGACCTTGAGGATGCAGAGGCATCGGTGGAAATCCCTTGGACTCCGGATTGAGTCAGGGAGTGGGCTATTTGAGTTGTTTCATTTACAGTGATATTGTGTGGTTTTGATGATATGCTATTGATATTCATGATATGTTGTTGAAATGATCTGACATGATGGTTGATGATGCAGGCTGACGATAGCTTGCCGACCAGACTCACATATGGAGTAAAGGGGCCACACACGAGTTCCAGAGAGATTGAGGGAGAGGTGTGTCAGCAGCCCTG
>ML776655.1:521565-558777 GCA_009831015.1 Picea engelmannii | reverse complement strand
TGTTTATATTCTGATCATGTGTCACCGTATTTATGATGTCATGGGTTTGCATTTATATGTATTAGGTGATGTTGTTAATTTCTTATTTGTTATTTCCTATTGCACTTCGCCGTTCATAGACGTAACGAAGGGGGTCGTTACACTTAGCTTAGTAAAGGCTATGTGTTACACTATGACCATTACAAACTAATACATGGTTACGATAAATGTATACAAATTAATGGTAATCATTCTAATCACTTTATTGTTTATCTGATAGTTACGACGATAACTTATATATTGAGATCATGTTAGTAAGGGCTATGTTCTCCTATTAAACTTAACCAATATCTTACCTATGATATTCTTAAGCTTCAAATCTTATGTCCTTATTGAAACCCATAGCTATCTGTTCTTTATCTAAATAAGTTGTACACACCATATACGTAGTTTCCCTAATAAAGGTAATATAACTAAAATCAATACTAATATTGATAATAATCAAAGCATGTAAGCTATCATAATAACAACTTGATCTTAACTAATATGGAAACACACCATGCATAGCTCTATGCTCTCTTGTTGTAATTCAAAGTATGAGTTGTAGTGTGACTTATAATTCTATGTTAGTATTACTACCATTGACCTTTATTCTAGTGAACACAGTAACATATAGCACATAATAGGAGTCTATTTGGAAGGTATAGGTGATAGACATGAACTAATCTCATTACAACTAACATGAGCATACTTCTTATATGGTAGGAGATGGAATAGGGAGTTGTCTGAGACTTACCGGTGAATATGGTAACACATGAACAAGGGGAATTGATATGCATAATTTGATATAGGGTGGTATAGATAATGGCCATAGTATTCCATGGAGATCATACAGAGATTAGTGGCCTATACCTTAGACTCAGACTCTACACTCTTAACTATATTGTAATATTCACATAGCTCATACGGGTAAGATATGAAGCTGATTCCATTGCTTTAGCTCTCACTTAGACATAGTAAGTAAAACCCATTTGTATTGGATAAGAGTATACCCTTTGTAAGACCCTTGTTAATCTAGTATAGTTATAGTGTTTCTTATAGTAATAACTCTATTTACACTATTCAATACGAGTAATAAGGATAAGGAATCCCATAATATATGACAGTTATAACATGTGGAATTGATATATAAGAGTATTGGTCACTATGCTCATATAACAAGGATCGATAGTAATACACTGTGACCATGATTGTGCTTATATTACATAAATATGATAGGTCTCTGCTTTTGTTAGCTTATGAGCTTTAATTATCCTATGCCTAATCTGATTCCATTGTAATTCCCCAAATCATTCGTATTACTTGGAGCTAAGCTGGGCATCACTCCTAGTTATAGTGTACATACTAGTCTATCAATACGGTTAGTTTACGTGATAGAGAAAGAGTGTGAACAATGAAGTTACTTGGATATGTATAGTATTTAAGCTTAACCCTATGCTAATCTATAGTGTATTCTGTGATTAGTAAGGATCAAGCATACTTTGTACAACTTATCAGGGTTACTTACTTGTTACTCTTTCATAATTAGCTAGTATGAAGCTTCATGTATTATCACAATATCAAGGGTAATACTTATATTCACAATAATGATCTATAATACAATGAACATACAATAATCATAGACTATCTGAATCATTGAAGCATTACCATTAGTTAATATGGATCTATATTACATATATAGGTAATGGTATACAACTTATCATATGTGTTATTGCTAATATATCATTACATATACCGTATCTAATATTTTAGTAATAGACATGATTACAATACCATCTTTAAGCCGAGTTACAATACCATGTATTCTCCCTATAAGTTTATGTTTCCCATTAATTACAACATAGTGATTAATGTATTAGCTAGTCTAACAAGCTCAGTATCATGGAAACAATAGGGATAAAGTAAGTGTACAGAAACATGAATCAAACTTGTTGTAATCATACCAGCTAACTGTATAGGGTTGAAGATGATGAAGTAATGAGCTAATATGATATGACACCACAAAAAGACCTATGAACAAACTTAATTACACTACATTCTTTGCTTAAAAGTAATGCCATCATATTTGGTACATAATGACACTGATGTTGCACTCTTATTGATTAGGGTCCTACTCCTAGTATAGGATATGAATAAGAACTATACTGGTTGTGCTCATATGTTACAGGTATACACTTCTTATACCTTTTCATATTTATGGGATGGGTTCTAACTTAGTACTAATACAAATACAACAACAACATTTACATTCATCTTATGATACTCTACTCTATTCTTCTATGATATCAACATAATATAGGGTTATGACTCATACAAGAAGCTTTTTCCATGTTCTATGATGTGTAACAAGGATAAGTATAAGCATAATATATATAGTATTGAATCCATATTAATAACTAAGAGTAATACATGACTAAACTGATGTGTTTTTATATGTTGTTATCCTTATTTGAGCTTACTGTATCTCCATATTAAGCTTACATGACTAACATGAACTATGAACATAATCATAATCCATTAATGCTTGAATATGATGAATAAAGTCATATAAGCAACTGCATAGATAATGAATCAATGTTGTATTGAGAATCACTGCCTTTGTTTCAACATAACATAGCTTAGTTCGATCTGTAATCAAGCATTGTAACCTATCTAAGAAAAACATAATAACAAGCTATGGCCTATTCCAACCATTCATGTTATCTTATCATATCATCTTCAAGCTTGGTTAACTCTATACCAGTGTAATCCGGTATTCATTGCACTACTGATATGATCGATTCATTGTTTCTAGCTTTATGTACTATTGATTAGGATGAATTCGGGCTTGTCCCTGTACATGGACAGGGCCATATTCGGCCCTGTCCATGTATAGGGATAATTGAAACTAGAAACTCTTGAATGATCTTGTGCTTATATGTCCCATATAATATTATTATTCTTCAACATATTGGAAAAATTATATAAAATTTAGATTCCCATCTCCTTGACCCAACAAAGTATATCAACTCTTTTTCCTCCACTTTTTTTCTTCCCTTGCCAACAATTATTTTTCACATTTTCTAACCTTTTTAATGTCAATAAGTCATGTTCAAATAATATCCCATTGGAATTGGCCTCTTAAATGTGGCTTATCTGATTTTTTGCTACTATGAGAACATCACTTTTTGAGTTGTTAAAATTTTAAGTTTGACCATTCCATAGTCACTCATTACATTGAGCTTATGTAAAAATGGTGTACATATTAGGTAAAGAGCTATGTGTTATAAACAGGTCCATAGGGTTACAATTAACCTCTTTTATACAGAGTTAATGCATGTGTTATAGCTTATTATGACAACACTTATTTGATAATCAGCTTCATAGTGATTACAACTTACATATCACAGATTTTAGATTTTAGATTTTAGTATTAAATTGTTAGTTAGATTTTAGATTTTAGATTTTATAGTCTTAGAGTGTTGATAAGGCTGTATTCGGCCATGTCCATGTATAGGGACAGTCCCAAATGTGGGCCTGTCCCTATACATGGACAGGGTCGAATATGGCCCTGTCTATGTACAAAGATAGGTTTTAATTCAGGCTTTTCCCTGTACATGGACAGGGCCATATTCGGCCCTGTACATATAAAGGAACATGCCTAAATAAGGGCATGTCCCTGTGCATGGACATGGTCGAATATGGCCTTGTCCATGTATAGGGACATGCCCAAATTTGGTCCTGTCCCTATACATGGACAAGAAAATTCAGGCCTTTCCCTGTACATGGACAGGGCCAAATATAGCCAAGTCCATGTACAGAGACAAGCTCGAATTTGGGCATGTCCCTGTACATGGATAGGGTAGAATATGTTAAGCATTGCATGTTTCCTGTATCTTATGCTCATTTCTTAGATAATAAATTTAAATTTTATGATTTAAATGTGTTATGGATATAGAGTATATTACAAGGAGTGTATTGCTTGTACTATAATTACCTTTTATTACATTGAGCTTATGTAAAAATGGTGTACATATTATGTAAAGAGATATGTGTTATAAACAAGTCCATAGGGTTACAATTAACCTTTTTTATACAGAGTTAATGTATGTGTTCTAGCTTATTATGACAACACTTATTTGATAATCAACTTCATAGTGATTACAACTTACATATCATAGATTTTAGATTTTAGATTAAATATTTTATATTTTAGTATTAAATTGTTAGTTAGATTTTATAGTCTTAGAGTGTTGACAGGTTCGTAATCGGCCCTGTCCATGTACAGGGTCATTCCCGAATAAGGGAATGTCCCTATACATGGACATGGCCTAATATGGCCCTACCCATGTACAGAGACATGCCTGAATTAAGGCCTTTCCCTGTACATAGACAGGTCCATATTCAGCCTTGTACATGTACAGGGACATGCCTGAATAAGGGCCTGACCTTGTACATGGCCGAATATGGCCCTACTCATGTACAAAGACATGCCTGAATTTAGGCCTTTCCCTGTACATAGACAGGTCCATATTCAGCCTTGTACATGTACAAGGACATGCCTGAATAAGGGCCTGTCCCTATACATGGACATGGAAATTTGGGCCTATTCCTGTACATGGACAGGGCCAAATATAGCCATGACCATGTACAGGGACATGCCCGAATTTGGGCCTATCCTTGTACATGGACAGAGCATAATATGTTAAGCATTGCATGCTTCTTGTATCTTATGCTCATTGCTTAGATAATAAATTAAAATTTTATGATTTAAATGTGTTATGGATATATAGTATATTACAAGGAGTGTATTGCTTGTACTATAATTAGCTTGGATTACACTGAGCTTATGTAAAAATGGTGTACATATTAGGTAAAGAGCTATGTGTTATGAATAGGTCCATAGGTTTATGATTAACCTTTTTTATATAGAGTTAATGTATGTGTTCTAGATTATTATGACAACACTTATTTGATAATCAAATTCATAGTGATTACAACTTACATATCATAGATTTTAGATTAAATATTTTAGATTTTAGTATTAAATTCTTAGTTAGATTTTAGATTTTATATTTTATATTTTATATTCTTAGAGTGTTGACATGGCCATATTCGGCCTTGTACATGGACATGGTTGAATATGGCCTTGTCCATGTACAAGGACAGGCCCAAATTTGGGCCTGTCCCTGTACATGGACATGCCTGATTTTGGGCTTGTCCATGTACATGAACATGGCAATTCAGTCATGTCCCTGTACAAGGACATGGGCAAAAATAGCCCTGTCCATGTACAAAGATGGGCCCGAATTTGGGCTTGTCCCTGTACATGGATAGGGCCATATTTAGATTGACGTTGGTGCCGAGGGCGGGCGAACGTTGGTGCTATGGGTGTTTGGTTTAGAATAATTTAAAATTTTATGATTTAAATAGTTAGTGTTAACATTCTCCCCGGGATGGTCCATGAGACCTATGAGTAGTTAGTGTTATTTTATGATTTAGTTAGTGTTATTTTATGATTTAAATGGTTAATGTTATTTTATGATTTAAGTACCAAGTTGAGATAATGTGTGATTTTTTTCTCTCTTGGGATGGTCCATGAGACCTAGGAGTAGTTAAGAAGAGAATGATCACATTATTGTTCTTCCTTTTATGCTGGGATGATAAAATCTTATAACTAAATATCATGAGAATCATGTGGACATTTTTCCATTAAAGAAGAACTTAATTGTTGACTTTGTCTTGAAACCAACCTTGCTTGACTTATGCCCCCTTTAATTGTTGTGTGGGTTTTTGGTTTTGTGCTTTACCTAAAGAAAGTTAGCCACCTTGAATTTGGAAGAATTTAATTGTTGACTTTGTGTTGAAATCACCTTAATTTCTTGAGTTATGCCCCCCTTAATTGTTGTGTGGGTTTTTGGTTTTGTTCTTTTTTTTTGCCTAAAGAACTTTGGATCCCTTCCCTTGACTTTTTTTTTTCTTATTGATTTTTATGATTTGACAATAAATATTTTATGTTATAAACTATTATTTGTTTAAATTATTTAATTATCTAATTATGTGGCTATGACCCCTCTAGGATAGTTCTTCTTGGTCTTTTCCATCTTGCTGCAGATCTCTTCTTGGTTATTGTTTGGGGATTTTGGTTCTGCTTGCTATTATTGCCCTCCTCATTTTTTTGTTGGTGTCACACTCTTTATCTCCTTGCTAATGCCACCTTGTGTATGTTTTCATTCTCTTCTATTGCTGGTGCCACCTGTGTATGTTGTTGGTTAGTCTATTGATATTTTACCCTAAAAGTTCTTGGCAATTTGTTCCATGTGTCATGATGAGATCCACCCCGAGGGTTTGATCAATGATCACTTGAATCTTTTTTTGAGAATATATCTAAGAGGATAGCAACAACATATCATGTAATATTGTTTCTTATTTTAGTTTTAAGTTAATGTTTTGTCAGTGATTGTTTTTGTCAATGATTGTAAAAAATATAGTTGTTCTAGTTTTTTCAATATATGTCTGTGATGCTTTGAAGTTGTCATAAATGCTTAAATGCTCGTGTTATAAATTTAGTATTTCCATTTAATGTTTTTATAACTTATGAACTTTCATATTCATGAATTTTCAAAGGATAGATATTGAGGAGAGATGTCGAGACAAGAGTCTCCAAACATTCCTTGCAAATGCTCTAGGCTATCCCAAGAAGGAAGAAGAGGAACCTTGTCTTCGATTGAGATTCTGAGTGACCAACGAAAATCTAGTCAGAGGAAGAGATTATCAAATTAATTTGTAAATAGATCATCTTGAGAATGTTCTCAAACAAGTGTTATGGATGCAATCTTCTTAGAGAGGTTGCACATTGATACTCCTACACCTGAGAATGTAGGAATACATCAGGAGAATAAAATATTTTTGGTATTTTTCTTTGATTTTGTATTTTTGTGTATTTATGTTTATGTTATATATGTGTGTGTGTGTTATATATATATATATATATATATATATATTTATGTTAAATTATGTCAAGTTAAATGTTGTAATTACTTTCAAATGTGTGTGTATACAATGAGTTTAGTGGGAGGGAAGACAATGGAAGAGAGAGTGGGTGTCACAAATATTCTAATGTTGGTGAAGAGGGTGAAGGTGGATTTAAGAGGTGACGTTATCAAGAAACAAAAGATTACACGCCTACGTCCACCTATCCTTCCGATGTTGGTGATGAAATTCCCTAGGAAGGGATTACTGAAGCAATGACCCTTGAGCGATGCTTAGGTGTTAAAAGCAGGTTGGAACATGATTCGAGGAGCTTGGATCTCCCTCGGGAGAGTAAACAAATCTTAGAGATTGTTTTACATTCATTGCAAAACTTTATGGATGAATATCAAAAGATGGGGCCAACCACTTAAAATTTTATTGATATGAAGAGGAGGTGAAAGTTAGAGGTGATGGGACATGATAAATAAGACGTAGTAAAAAACAAAGTTTCAAAAGAAAATGAAATTTCTTTGTTCAATTTCAAATATGAGCCAAAGAAAAAGGTGTTGAAGGTGCAATATTTTAAGAACCCCAACATAACAAGACATCTGTATAATAGATTTTTGGAAGCATATGGGAAATTGTCGTGAAATGATGAGGTTCCACATTATTTTGCTAGACTCTTTTATGCTGATTTTTTCATGGACATGCACCCTGATTATACTAGTCTACCGTCTGATTATTATGGGGCTGGTAAAGGATGGACATATGATCGAAAATGGGCATATCGAAATGCGACATTGCAGAGGCCTCCACGATCTTTAATATCTCGCCCAACAGGGGCATTTGCTTCACATTCAGAGTTGCGAGCTTCATCAGAGGTTGGAAAAGAGGCTAGGAATGCAATCGAGGAAAATTCAGAATCGATTTTTTATAGTGTTGATGTTGGTTTGAACCATCAGCGAGCAGAAGCCAATTCTCGGGCCATTTTTGTTTATAAAACATATGTGAAGTTAGATACCATGTCAGTAGAAGATCTTAAGGAGTGTGCAAAATTTTTTCATGATGGTTGGAAGGAGGTCATTCAAAATGATGAACCGAACAATGGATTGGTATGTGTTCTAGTTAGTAAATTTTTGACGCTTTTTAGGATAGTTTACTTCTAATTCTAGATCTAGATACATATCATTGTATCTATAGAAATAATTGAGTTGTTATTGTCATTAATTGCAGTTTGGAGATATATTAAATGAATCTCCAGTAAATAGGGGACTTGATTCCACAAGTTTAAATTTGGATTGGTTGAATCAGGTATGTGTTTTCTAATATCCATAGATGAGCACTTTAGTTGTCCAATCTCCAATCTTTTGAATAAGATCAACAACATGACATTTATAATTTTGTATAAATGTGAACACATTGAATCCTAGATTTAGTTCTTAGTTGTGTTGTTCACAGATCCCTATTCCATCTCCTGCTAGTTGGGCAAGTTTGTCCCAATTTTCATTGGGAGAGTTTGAAGAGGGTGGGAGTTCACTTGTATTATTGCATATTGAAAACAAATTTAGTTATATATTAAAATCACAAATTGTCATTTAAATTATTAATTTAAAAGAAGAATGTCTTAAACAATATTTAATTTATTGAATCATAGGTTGGCACATCATAGGCATTATATGTTTCAAAATTTAAAACTACAATTTAATGTGTTAAAATCATTTAAATTTAATTTTCAAATTTTCAAATTTGAAATCTGTTATATAGGGGAATGTGGAGAAGAGAGTACATAAGAGTGTTCTTGAACAAAATGTGGAGAAGAGAGTGCGAGAGATTGGGATTGAGGAGGAAGCATCCATACTTGGGAATGATGCGTCTATTCATGATGATTCATAAATCTATGTTCATTGCACATTAGTGAGTTTTAATTTTCTTTTATGTTGGGATTTTATATAAAAGTGTTCAAGCTTATTTTTGTTGAATAAACTTATATTTTTTACTTTTTTTCAAATTTTTGTTTTCTCAAATTTTTAGTTTAGCCTTTCCTATTCATAGGGTTACTAAACTAGTGTCTATATAACTTTTCAATGCTTTGGTCAATTATTTTGAAATATATAGAACCCCTAGATATAATCTTATCATTGTCTTAAATGGTACATTCAAGCTTATTTATGTTTAGATCATGATGAAGACCTAATTTTGAACTTGAACATTTGATTATTTGAGAACAAACTCTATCCCACATCAGAAAAGGGGAAGTTTCTAAATTTTCTTCAATTGCATTCCTTGCCTTCTTGTCCAAGAATGGCGTAGTATGGACATTTGTGTTTTCTGCATACAATGAAGTGAATTCCTTCTTGCCAGGGTATTCTCAAACTCTTAACTAAATTGGTTACTAACCACAAAAACCAACATTCAAGTAGATTTACAAATAAGCTATGTACATGCATGATCTCACTTATGTTTAGATTACGACGAAGACATATTTCAAAGGGAATTTGATTATATGTAATATGAATACATCCCAAAGATGAAAGATTTAAATGGTTTTTGAAGAATGACTTAATATATGTGTAGATTTGTGTTTTCTTCATGTACATGAAAGATTATATGAGAACATATATTCCACCACAGAAAGAGGACATAAGTATTTTCTAGAAGAATGGTTTTTAAAATAGATATTTGTGAACTTTCATAGATATAGTATAGTAGAGGTTACTTGCTTTAGGTTTCCGCGTCCGAAGATACGATTGGTATAGTATTGGTTCAGGAGAATGATGATCTTTGTGAGCACATCATTTACTATCTTAGTTGAAACTTAGTCGGTCATGAACTCAAATATTGTCACGTTGAAAAGCTAGCTTTGGATGTCATTCACGTAGTCCAACGGTTACAACATTATATATTTCTTTGCAAAAATAATGTGGTTGCCGATGTCAATCCATTTCAATATGTCCTTACCAGGTGTATCATAGGGGGAAAGTACAATAAATGGATTGTCATTTTACAAGAATTCGATCTTGATTTCGTTTCTGCGAAATCCAAGAAATCACTAGTCTTTTGAAAGTTAATATCTGACTTCCCTTGATTAGATGAGGATGTTATTCTTGTTGATTCATTTGCGAATGAACACATTTTCCTTGTCTCATCATTTGATCCCTGGTATAGAGACATTGTTATCTATCTTCAAACTTTGAATTTCCCTCATCATCTCTCGTGATATGACCAATGACCTATACAATACCGAGCTAAGAACTACCTTATCGTCGGCGACACTTTGTATTGTCAATGAGTAGAAAATATCTTGCATCGTTGTTTAACTCACGAAGAAGTTGAGTCTGTTCTAGATGATTGCCACAGTGGGGCTTGTGGTGGTCATCTATCCGGGCTTGCGACAACCCATAAAATTTTGTGAACCGGTTATTTTTGGCCAACTATATTTAAATATTGTGTTGAAGAGGTTAAGAAGTGTCACCCCTACCGGGTGTTCACTCAGAAAATGCACTTGCATCCAACCCCTCTCCATATAGTCATTACTATTGGTCCCTTCACCAAGTGGGGGGTGGACCTTGTGGATTGCAACACAAATTTGGCTGGGGGGAATCAACACATTATCATGGTCATAGACTACTTTACCAACTGGGCTGAGGGCATTCCTACAGTCAAATCTGATGGGAAGACAATTTCCTTATTCATATTCAATCAAATTATAGCCAAGTTCAGAATCCCGAGTGATATTGTCATTGATCATGGCAGTCACTTTCATAATGAAATGATGGAAGAACTAGCATATAAACTGGGGTTTAAGCATGATCATTCTTCCCCTTACTACCCCTAGGAAAATGGACAAGTAGAGGCCGTGAACAAGTCTCTCAAGACCATTTTGCAGAAAATTGTCATCTAGAGCAAATCTGACTGACATATCATTGTATATCCCTCACTTTGGGCATACTGAACCTTGGTCAAGACTGCTAATGATTTTTCTCCTTTCCAGTTAGTACATGGTGTGGAGTCGATATTACCTATTGAACAGAAAATCCCTTCTCTTAGATTGGTAGTTGCGCTCCTACATGACACTTCCAATCTCGAACGATGCCTCATACACCTAGAGAGTCTGGATGAGTAGCGTTGAGACACCTCTACAACTATCGAAGAGAATAAAAGAGTGTCAAGGTCCAGTATGATAAGTATGTTTGTCCTTGGTTGTATGCTGAGGGTGACTTGGTCCTTTTATATGATCAAGCCAAAGAACCACTAGGGGCAGGTAAGTTCAAACCAATGTGGCACGATCCCTATATCATGCAACATGTCTTGGAAAAAGGGGCCTAAGAATTAGCAGATTATGAAGGGAACATGTTGGCTGAGTCCAGGAATGGGATCTATTTGAAAATATATTACTCTTGAGCCCCAAGCTTGGGCGTAACTCTTTTTATACTAATTTCATTTAGTGTATATATATTTTCCATTTATTTTTTTGTCTTCATCTTGCTTATCGAGTTTTCCCTTGGTTGGTAGATGTCAACGGAGTCTTCGGTCTACTTAGGATTCACAGACAGAGCCAGTTGTCATACTTGTAACTTGGCTTCTACCACTTAGGTTGTTTACTCACTCGAGGTTCTACTGGTGTCTTTAGGTGGCGTATTCCTAGGGCCATCCATGAATAATGTGGCCGAATATATCGTCGTTATAGAACTTTTGTGCGATGCCATTTTGCATGGTATTCTCTCTTTGGAGGTTCGTCTGGATTCCCAGTTAGTAGTATGTCAGTTGAACAAAAGTTACCATGTGCATGACCCTACATTACTACTACAATTTCTACGGGTATGACTTTTAGAATGATAATTTGATTTTATTACTTATCATCACATACCTAGGAGTTCTAATTATGTATCTGATGCATATGTTAATTTCATTTTAGATTGACATTTGTCACATAACTAAAGAAAATAAAACATTCTCATCAATGTACACATTGTAACATAAGTAAAGCCGAAGAACCATGTTTTTATATATATTTCAAAAAATATGATGTTTAAAGTACAAAATTGGGGCTAACACCCTCAATACACACATACAGTCGATCATACAAAAGTTATGACATCTATTCCTATGGTACTAGATGAGTGCCATGATAGAAAACTATGGCATTTTCAATACGCCGAAATATTCACACCCAAGCTCGAGGCAAAGTTACCACATGTCACTGCATAGCCTTCGAAAGATCCTCCACCTGAACCATCATAATTCTTTGTGTCAAACGAGACAGGTTTCCCTACACGTTTTGAAGAAATCTCTCTACTTCTCCTCCTGATGTATCATCTCCCCGGTGCCTCCGATGATGTCATGGAAGTCCGTCCGGCTGTCATGGAACTACATCTACGTCACATACATGTCTAATTAGTACTTAAACATCATCCAAAAATATTTTTGTTTTCCTATACAAAAATACACACAAATGAAATATTTAAAAAAATTTGACATACCTATGTCCCTGTAGGTAGTCCCTAGTGGTAATGGCATGTCAGGGTCCCCTCTGAAATTGATCCTTGCATAAGGGTAGTCATCCAGAGAAATGACCTACTGTATCCACCAGTAGAAGAAGTAATCGTTGTAGGGTGTGGGCACCCTACCTCCCCCCTGTCTTCTCATCACCTCGGTCAACTGTACCATGGCTGGATCGCGAGGTCCACTCAGAATGATCTCAAATCTAGTTCCCAAACCTAGAACCCTCTTGAACAAAAATCTACATAAGATAGAAGCGAACCCGAAGTTCCTCTTACTACCCTGTTTTCATTCTGTTAACTGGATCTTCATGTTAGCCAGTAGTGAGGTGCACCATTCATACACCATGGGTCTCAATCACTCTACCGAGTAGAACATAAGAGGCCTCGATTCTTAGTGCAAAGAGTCCAATACTATGATCCATGTCAAAATGAGGACAACAATCTTGAGGCTTACATTGTTTATCACTCGAATGGGGAGTTGACTCCATACCTTATCGGCCCCTGCAATGCAATGAGCATCTATATATTCCTCTATTTTCATACCACTCCCATCTCCCCGGGATTTGAGGTTGACCACCTCACCCAGATGCGACAACCCCGTCAAGAAATAAATGTCCTCGACTTCAATCCTTAATGGTTTCCCATCAAAGTTGAAGCTCTCACTATCTGGATCCCAGTAATCCACGAGCAACTGTAGCAATATCACTTGGGCCCTCATCCTTTTGAGAGCCCAAAAATTATACAACCCGCATCTTTTCAAGGCCATTTGGGCCCCTGGATCTCTTTCCACAATAACATATACCTCCTTATGTTCCCTTTCCCTCCACTCTAGCACCATCCTGTAAGAGAAAAATCATTTTTTGAGTTAGCAATAACTAAAAAACAATGTTTACGGACATATACATGGGCTGAAGTGTTCACAATAGCATATAGGGCTCAGTATACACTGGTTATCTTTTATACAACCACATATAATCATGTGTATACGTGACCCGATGAACAGTAGCCCATGTACACCTAAAGTTCTAATTTGTGCCCTAAATAACTTAAATATTGGAACCTAAATACAAAATATAATCCACTGAAAATAAAGAGGAGAGGAAGAGGAATTACTTGGTCCAGACGATCATTGATTCTGTCACTCGTAGCTCCCACAATCACCAGTTGAAGTTTGGAGGTAATTTGGTCCAAAATCCACTATTTGGGTAAAAAATACAAATGGTATAGTAAATTTGTTTATTTTTACTATTTATAGCAAATTTTTACCCAATTTTCATAGTTTCGGACAATATTTTTGCCTAATGGAATACTACGATAGTGGATTGAGTTGGTTTTTGTAGTTTTGTCCATGGATTGCGGCTTTCAGCATTATGTCGCCCATTCGTAACTTTGGACAGGTATTTTCGCTACCCAACATATAGGATAGGTATTCATTCCATCATGCACACTTGCATCGTCCTATGACAATCACTCACATGCCATAGGTACAAACCCATTTTATAGTGACACAAAACCTTCTATCTGCTACTAGAAGTGTTATCAAATGGTAGAGACTTACCAAACATGGGTACCCTAGTTAGATCCTATGCTTTATTCGGTTCCCATACAAAGATATTTTCCGTAGGACCGGAAGTCCCTTATAGCTAATACATGAATTTATGATAAACCTCATTTCTCGATCATAAACATGCTAACCTATACCTAGAGGACTCCCAAACGAGTTTGATTTAAGCTCTTTTCCAACTCGTTTTCAAAAAGAAAAAATATTTCTGAGTGAACTTGTATCTTTCACACTCGTAAATTGGATTTGAAAGGACGTCTATTTGGTAAAATTTTATCCCTTTTTCAAACCAAGTAGACTAAGATTATGAAAAAGGACATTTTTTGGCGATAAGTTGTGATTGCATCTCATGCCCTTGCTTGCAGTATTGAGCCTATTATTGGTTCTTGATTTGCGTTATAAATTGTTTACCTCAGCAGTTTTGCATCCTCAACCAAGCAGAGGCTTGTTTATATCCTTCGCATCTTGACACCCTATACCCAAGAGGGAACATTCCCCCAAGTGTCCATCTCCCACATGCACCTCCTTGCATTGACCATAGGTATGTTCCACTGCTGGAACTAGTTTTTCTTACTTGTGACACTCGTTTCCTCCTCTGTATCATAACATTCATTTGACTATGAAAAAACAAAAAAAGACGGGCGGGAAGGGAGTATTATATTATATTGGCAGTAGTTGTGTCGCCTTTGAACAAAGCACAAAATTTTTGAGTCCACTTGTCATCATAATTTTGGGTTTAGCATGACCTTAGGAAGATGAGCTCATTACATAGAGTTTACTCCTCTGACTGGTTACTCTTCCAGTCCCTATGGAGAGTTTGATTGATTCCTCCTGCATCTCAAGGTTTAATCATTGATTCTATGCTGCCAAAGTCTTCCATGTATCATTCTCTTGTTAAAAGGATGTTTATCAACCTCTGTCGGCCATTCCTAAGAACTCTTGACTTTGCATGTTGGCCATACTGTCAGTCTGTCTCAGAATCACATGAAGTTGTAGTCCTATTACACACCCTAGTCCTACTTTCCTCATTGGTAGGTAACCTTGAACCCAACATTCAACATTTCATCACTGTTCATTGACTGGGTGGTTTCCCTTGTGTTCGACGACGATACATCTATTCACACATTGGGATTTGTGCAGTGTCTTGGATGCCATTATCCCTATTGGTGGTTTCCTTGCCTTTGTCATCATTTTTCCTCATTAACTACTATTCAGAGGGTATTTTTCATATACCGCTTGAACCTGGCACACACGAAAGACACACATGGTTGTTGGTTCATGAACATGTTCTTCGTCTGATTTCCTCCAAATCATTAAGCTCCTGCTTTGCACCTCATGATGAATGATGAGATATGAATTAATGCTATCCTTTCAATGAGTCTCCTTCCATCAACTTCATCTCAACTATTCTGGAGACGAGACCTAGATTCCTATGAGTTCCTAGAGGCTTGCAGTCATTAGTGGCAGGTTCTCTCGCCATCGACAATTGAGAATACATCAATGTCTCCTGATCGATGGATTGTTCAAGTGTTCGACCCTGAATCCTTTATTCACACTTGTAAGAATGTACTCAGTGACTTGATACCTACTTTCATCATCGGTAGGATGTCTTGTGTTTGTTAACGGTATACCTCAATGACCGGTAATCAAACGAAGTATCATTATGTTCGACCTCAACTTATTTATTCACACGATGTAGACTTGCACCTTTGGCGGATTGTATAGAATACCTGAAGACATCTGTTTATAGTCACAAATTTCATGAGTTGTTGCTACCTTTCATTGGACCAGTGCCTATGTGACTTCAGTGATCATGGGAGATCATATTGTACTCCATTGTATAGATATATCTTCAGATTGATTTTGAGACTAGTTTTACTGGTCCTTGTTTGTGACTATGATAACATTTGGCATGTAGCCACATTTTTATTGCCTATTCATGGCCATGGGCAACTGTTTGGTATATTTTGACATGGATCTACAATGTAATTCAAATTGGTAGCCATGTATGCAAAGTCAGTACAGATGTAATGAGAAACTAGTTCTTCTAGCTAGGTCCCCATTACTCGACTTATGGGTTTCATAATGTATTTCGGCCATCACAGATACTCCTATGACCTCACACATTAGGGGGAATCTGTTATAGCAAGATTTGCCTCACCCTAGGAAAACTTGCACATAGGGCCTTTTTCCATTTCCTTATGCAGACTTGAAGTCCCTTTTTGCAAATCTCGGAGCTAAAAACATGATTTTTCCACATATACGCACCCTGCCTATATCATATCATGTGTATACGTAGGTTGCACCACTACAACCCATGTACATCGGGATTTGTGCCCAAAATTAAAAAATGGTGTCGGATTTCCATGTCATGTCATGGGATCTATGATCCTTGATCTTCCACATATTGGAAATGTTATGACTCGACCCTTCAGTTCCACTTGAAGGCCAAATCCAAGCTATGGAAAAGAGGAGAAGAATTCAACTTTGAGAGCAAAGTTACTTTGGAGAAATTATTCACTTCATTCCCTTTGTCCTTTTAAGTCTGAACACGTTGTTCATCCCCAAAGATCTTCCCTTATTGATTGAGAACCTCATTGTTTCTCTTATATGATCTTGCCTTTGGTGGAGGCCCAACTGGAAGGAAATTAGTTTCTTGGTTCTGAACCATGCCGACATGAAGGTTTGTAACTCATTCACTTCTGTTGATTACATATTAATAGAAATACCCTTTTCTCATCCAATTAATATCGTGCGAATATTTGAATTGTTATTCCGTGGGTGTATTTGTTATGAATATTAATGGATTATGCTATTGAATGTGCTAAAATTATATATTATTACCATATGATTGCATTTCTTGGTTGTTGAGGACTAGTTGCAGGTATATTTCTTTGGGTCAAGTGTTCAACGGTGGACTTCATCGAATGTCTGGACGAGGTAGGCCTTTTATCTTTTCTTTCTAGCATATTTGTTTATATATAATACTTGAGATTAGAGTTGATTTTTGTAGTCATTTCCGTCTGTTTTGGTTTACCCCTATCCATAGAGAGATTTTCCTCGTAACAATCTCTATAAACACGACTAAGCTATCCCAAGAGTATGGAAAATAACATAATAGGATAATGCATTTCTCCTCCTCAATGATTTTGATATCCACATAAGATAATTGGATTAGTATGGTATTAAACACATTTAAATGTTCAATAACCAAAATTCCCTCACTCATCCTTATAAGATATCATTTCTTTCTAAGGAACAACTTATTTACCAGGGATTTTGATTGGTACAATCTTCCCAACTTGTCCCACAATTTCTTGGTCGAGTCTTCACCTGAGACATTTAACAACATCGAATCTGCAAGACACAATCGAATCATACTTCTTTACCTTCTCTCGATTTTCTAACATTATTCCCTCGATATACCTTTTGGAATTGTACCTGGACATGATGATTCCCATTGTTCTTGATCTACAAGGAAATCTTCAATTTTAATCTTCCAAAGCTCAAAATTATAGCCACTGAATTTTTCAATCTCTATTCTCGAGCTACTTTCCATTCTTTAAGAACAACTTTAAATATCTATGACCTATGGTTTATCTCATATCCAAGGTTGTTAAACCAATATATGATACCACATGTTAGGAAATTATACTTTCCATGCTAAAGCTAACATAAGATATGAAAAAATATTTAAGCTAGAAATCAAATGACAAAGCAAACTCACAATACACAGATATTTTACCCTAGAAACCCAAACAGGAAAACCAACATTCCTTGATATTCTTGGTCTTTTGTTGTCTTATTCATTCAGAATAAAAGGTTACATGCATAATATTGGTAGATACACCTAAGGCACAATCAACATCATACCTTATTTCTTTGCAAAAGCGCAACCCTATAGCCAATTTGGATTACATCTACATGGCTAACAACCTACTGCTAAATATTTGAAGCATTATCATTAACGATTAGCATTGACAATATTACAACAAACCTTATTTATAGGATTTACAGTAGGTAAAACCCTAAAAAAAGGTTCCCAAAAATGGGTACAAATCCACACAGATCATTGGCTACAAATCCTATGAATCTCAGGATTTTCAAATTAGACTTTGCCTAGTTGATCAACCCTAAAGAAATGTGCCCAAAAATAGCTACACATCCATGTATACAATTGGCTACAAATCCCATGAATCTCATGATTCTCTTACAATCCACTTCCAGTCAGATTGCTAGTTGACTACTAGTTGGCGTTCATTCAGTCTTTAGTCGGTTGTCAAATTATGCCTATCGACCTCTTCGACTTGTTGTTGATTACTCGACTTTGAATTTCACTACTAGTCAATCCACCTTGACTAGACTTTCATTGCAAAGAATATAAAAACCCAACATGATATAGGTACATGTTGATATGTTAAGACCCAAGAGGTTACTAAGGCAATGAAAATCCAATGTAGATGCATTGTGTACAAGATAGCCAATGGTTATGCAAGTTTGAAAGGAAGAGGATGGCATTGTAGATGCAGTTGAAGAATGAATACATGGTTTCATGGTTGAAAAGAAAAGAACATCAAGGATGGTGTTAATCCAAAGGGGGACAGTAATGTAATACCCCTAGTTGTTATCCCCTTAGATTGTGGATGTATATGTAATAATGAAATGGTCAAAAACTGAGACCATATGTAAATTGTAAATGTGCATTGATTTATAATATAAAAACCCTAATGATTGCAAACGAAGAAGGATTGAAAATATATGGGGGGGCTATGATTCCATAAGTGGGAGATGTGAAAAGGGGGATTATATAAGGATTAAGAGGGCTAATATGGAAATACCTTAGCTATTGACTTAACCTAAGTTCTTGCAATTTTGATTATGTACCTTGACTATTAATCCATGTTTATTATTATCCTAATATTTGGACATCAAAGATGAAATGTGGAATTTGTATATTAAAGGTGGAATGTGTGATTCTTAATAAGAAACTAGGAGGATGCTTAACCTATAAATTTGAACATGAAAGCATCATTGTCATGGTATGAGTTGTTGAAGGTGTCAAAAGAGTTAGGGTGAATTCAAATTATTTTCTTCAAGATTTTGTGGAGAGATTCCTTCTCCAAGTTCAATTACCCCCATAGAAATGAAAAACAGGATGGCTATGGGGAATTGATGCCATGTGGGTTACTTTGTTGTGGGATTATGTTGTTGATTCATTGTGATTATAAAAATGGTCATAGTGTTGTTGTGAAAAATTTACATCAAGAGAATTTCTACAACCTTGTAGGTAATTGGGTTGATGGTAGAGGTAGAGGGAAAGATTTCCCACAAATGAGAATTCTTGGAGTCCTAATAGAGAGATTCCCTATCCATCTTATAATAGAGTGCCAAGGTATTTTTTAGTGGCAATTGTTTTCCAACTAGCTATTTTTTATATTTTTTCAAAAAACATACTTTCCAATTAGCCATTTTCACTTAAAAAATTCACCTTTTTTTACACAAAATTATATGCTTAAATTGATAATATTTGCCAAAATTTACAAGTTTTAATGGTAAATTGTATGCTTTTAATGAAATTTTTTTCCTACATATCTAAATGCATGATTTTTCAAACCAAAATAATAACATATAATACTATAATTAGGTGTTATATTTGAATTGTTAAAAATACCTTGTGGAACACTCCTGGAGTTGTGCAAGCTAAGGGAGGAGAGTGTTGGTTTATTGGGATAGTTGTAGAGGGATTCCTTTCTTGTAAGATTTTTCTATCTTGTGGGACAAGAGAGAGGACTTAGAACTAGATCTTGGGACTTCACCCTTGTGTATTTATAGCCTTAGGTCGAGGGTGGCCTTTGTCATAGAAATATTTAGTGTGACAAAGAATCTAAGGATGGGAGGAACATCCTTCATTTTTTCCCCAAAGAAAAAATCTAGTACTTTAATTTTTGAGGTATAAAAAAATTACATTCATAGATTCCCAAGGCATTCCTCTGGCCGAGTTCCCAAAAAACTATCTAAAGACCAAGTTTTCAGGTACACAATATCATCTAAACTTTATACATATATTATATTTCGAGGTCCTAGCCTCACAAACATTTTGGATAGTAAAACAATTGTTTGAGATTCCATGCACTCTGCATAAAACTATAAAAAATGATTATGAAAATATTCCTTTATAGAATCAACTAAGAAGGTCCTACGATATTGTTACAAAGAATGAACAGTTCATAAAAGTTGAAATAAAATTATGCTAGTTGGAGCCAAGAGTCATAAAGATATTCTATGGAGTCTTCCTAGTTTTTTTCATATGTCTTCCATGTGCCTCTATCCATTTCTAATCCATTTTTTGAGAGGTGGTTCGCTTCTTGGCTCCAATCCTTGTTAACATGATTAAAAGAGAGATGAGTGAAGTCATGAAATCTACTTTTGATATTTTGTAATAATGGCATAAGATGTAATTACGCATGGAGAAATCCCCATTCATCCATTTTATAACCACTTGGGAATCCCCATATATGTGAATATGAGATGGTCCTCTTTCTTGGGCTAGATGTAGAGTGATTTTTAGTTCCATGATTTCATTGAATCTATTAGTTGTTGGACCAAGCCATGTTGATAAATAAATGGATTGATTTCTTGAAATACGAAGGATACTACCCACCCCTCCCATAGAGGGGTCCCTTTGGGCTTCCCCATCAAAGAAATACCAATGCTTATTGGATTGTATATGAGTTTCTTGTTGCATTATGATATGATTGGTCTTATTACCTTGAGTATAATCTCGAAGGATGACTAAAATTTGATTTGCACAAATTTGAGGAGTTGGAACCTTATCTTCGAAAAGGGTGTGGTTACTAGATATCCATATACCCTAGGCTAGTGTCAAGGGGAGTGCCTTGAAATTTTGAGAGTGTTTATTGTTGAACCAAATTTTCAAATCTTCCTTAATAATAACTGTGTCCAACCTACAAGAGGCCCCTATGGTTCTATGTATCTCTGTCTAGACCTCTGAAGTGAATTTTCATTCTAGAAAGAGGTGATGGTTAGTCTCTACATATTGTTGACATAACCAACATCTTCTAGGGCATTGAAAGAGGAACATCCGTCATTTGCAACAAGTTGGAGGACTATTATACTAGAAAGATAAGTACTCCCATTGTACCATGAAATGTTGTATTAATATATTTTATTATCTACAGGTTATTATTTTCTAGTTTGTTTAGCTATGTGATTATGGTTTTAATTTGAATTTTCATGGTTGAAACTATTATAGGCTTCATTCATGCATTAAGGTTGAAAATGATTGTTTAAGGCTACTGTAGCTTTACTACCACTGCTAAATGTTATAGCCGATCAAGGAAATAAAATTTTATTTGCAATTCAATCCATAAAAAAAATTGAATTTATCGAGTATTTGAGTACCCCATTACCTCAAATGATTTAAAGAGGTGGATGGGTATGACATTGTTGAAATCCTCTTACTCCAATCCTAGGTATCTTTTTATCTAGTGATTTCATTACTGGAAATCTAATTAGTAGCTCAGAAAACAACATACTCTACTGGAATATTCAACTCAAACAAATCTAGTGGAAGCAATATTAGAAACCAAAAAATCATACACAATACACAAAGATATTTTTCCCATGAACTAAGCTTATCATTCAAATATCTTCAAATCTTAAAAGGGCTCCCTTACTAGTAAAATGACCCAAATAGAAAACATACAAAATACATCAAAAACCTTACTAGCTTGATCTGTTTCCAAACCTATTGTATGATCCTGTATGGAAAAAACATGATTGTTAAATTGATATCTTCACTACCCTATGTTATTGGCACAATTGTAAAGATGAAACTCACATTCACTGCACGACTATTCCAGAAAACCTGCAATGTTCCATAGTGGTTGATCCTTCTATTGTATGGTTTTTCTATCTCTTCCCATGGCCTAGATATCTAGATGGAAGACCTTCTCCACCTATCCAGATCTCCTTGAATCATAATCCTTCATGATCCAACTCTCTCTGTCTAAAAACAATCTCTCTCAATCAATCTGAAAAAGTAAATTATCTTTCTCCTTCACCCTAGCCTTGCTTTTATAATATTGAGTTATGAATTAACCTTGATCTCCAAAGTGATTGACAATTGAGATTACTTCTCACCTCACTTGAGATCAATGAGTATTATTTAATTCACTAATTCTAATTAAAGCATTTCCTTAAATACAACTCAACTTACTAAATAAAATCACCTTACTTTAATAATTCCTTTAATTAAAGTAAAGTTAATGATAAAAGGCTTTGGATGATTTCCACACATCTAGACACATATACCTATGCAAAAATACTTGTCCGATGCTACCATGTTTCAACACTCTCTTTTAGCAAGAAAGGTATTCTGCACCACTCCAAGCTTGTCTCTGAAGAACACAAACTTCCCTTTCACAAAAGGCTTGGTCAGAATATCTACAACCTGCTCATCTATGAAAATATATTGAATCTTCATTGCTCCCTTATGGATTCTATATCAGATGAAGTGGTGTCTGATATCTATATTCTTGGACTTGTCATGGAATGCTAGATTCTCTGGGAGTTTGATACAACTTTGATTATCACATTATATCACTGTAGGATCTAGCTCATGATCAAATAAACTTGTAATCAATTTGCAAAGACAAATGGCTTCACAGATGGCCATACTCATTTCCATGTACTCTGCCTCTACTGAACTAAGTGCTATAGGAGTCTGGTTCCTACTGAACCAAGTAATCACTGTTGATCCCAAGATGAAGTAGCATATTGAGGTGCTCTTTCTATCTACTACACTCCCTTCCCAATATGAGTCTGGATATCCCTGCAAATCCACTCCATCTCCTCCAATATATCTAAACCCATTCTCTATTGTAACTCTCAAGTACTTGAGCACATGTTTCACTTTTATCCAATGCACCTACCTCAACTCCACCATGAACTAACTCGAAATATTCACAACAAAACATATATCTAGCATGGTGTTGACCATATACATAAAGGACCATATAAGTTTCCTATATATACTAGGATCCACCAAGTCTTAATCTGAAGTGAAAATATTCTTCAGATTGGTAACCATAGGTGTAGCCATCGGTCTACAATCCTCCATCCTAAATCTCCTCAAGATCTCTACTGCATACTTCACTTGTCTAATGAAGATCTCTCCTGATACCTTCCATACCCCTAACCCTGAGAAATAATGCATCAAGACAATGTCCTTCATCTTGAAATCGCTAACTAAACTTTCTTTGCACCCCACAATAATCCCCTATGTACATATGAGGAATAAGTCATCCACATATGAAGTACAAGTTAGGATCTGCCTCACTCTTGGTTAAGCCCATACTCTACAAGTAACTGTCAATCTTGGAATACCATGACCTGGGTGCCTATTTGAGTTTGTACAAGTATTTATTAAGCCTACACACATGAGAATCTCTCCCATGTACCTCAAAGCTATGAGGTTTCTCTATGTATACTTCCTCCTCAATGATCCCATTGAGGAAAGTTGTTTTCACATCCATCTGATGTATCCTCCACCTCATAACTGAAGAAATATAAATAAGAAATTAAATAGAATCATACATGGTGTCTGGATAACATGTCTCCTTGTAGTCCACTCCCTCTTTCTGGGAGAACCCTCTTTCCACAAAATTCTCCTTGAACTTATCGATGCTACCATCTACAACATGTTTGGTCTTGTAGATCCACATAGAAATCACGACTAACTTCCCCTATGGTCTCAACACTATATCCCAAACATCATTCTTCATAATAGAGGTGTACTCATCTACCATGGCATCTCACCATACCTTTCGATCTGCTACTTCCTCAAAACTAGAAGGCTAAGAGTCAATGATTCTACTCATAAGTGCCATATAGTTTATAAACTTACTTAGAGGGTTACACTCTTTGAATGCACTCCTAGCAGCCTCACCAACATCCTTCAATGTCTGTAATATCCCCTGGGTCTCATGACAGGACTAGAAGGGGATATGTCCTCCTCCCCATATAATGTCTAAACTGCTGATTGTTTCTCATCCTTCGGATCCTGCTGCTCCTTGTCCTCTGTCACTGTTGATGATTGCTAAGATCTCCCAGATGCCAATTTCTCCTCGAAATAAACATCTCTTCTCACAACTATGTTCCTTTTCACCGGTGAGAATATATTGTAAGCCTTTTAGGTCTTTTTGTACCCCAAAAGTATACCCTTCTATCCTGAAGGCTCCATCTTTTTCTTCTTCTCCACAGGAACATGGATGTAGACTGGACAACCAAAGATCCTCAAATGACCAATCTTTGGGTTCACCCCTGAGAATGCCTCCTATGGGGTCTTGCTCCCCAATATCCTGTGAGGACTCCTATTATGCACGTATATTGTCATGTTACACACCTCTACCCAAAGAACCATAGGAAACTCTCTTCCATGCATCATAGACCTGACAAAACCGGTGATGGAATGATTCTTTCTCTCAACAATCCTATTTTGTTGAGGTTTGTATGAGACTATCATCTCCCTCTTGATCCCCGCCTCCTTGAAAAAATCCTTGAAGTCATTGGAGATGTACTCTCCCCCATTATCCAACCTCAAGACCTTGATATTCTTACTTGTCTAGTTCTCAACCTCATCTTTAAACTCATGCAACTGACTAAAGGCCTCATCCTTGGTCTTCATAAAGAAGATCCAAGTTTTCTTGGAAAAATCATCAATAAATGTCACATAGTATGACAATCCATGTAATGATGCTACTCACATTGGACCACTCACATCTAAATGGATAATATCCAAGATCCCCTTGGACCTACTCTCAATGCTTGGAAAATAAACCTTTTCATTATTTCCAAGTGCACACCCTCTACACACTCCATGTTTCTCAATAATGAACTATGGAAGGCCTGTAACATTCTCCCTCATAATCGACAATGCCCTATAGTGTAGGTGTTCCAACCTCTTATGCCATAACTCACATAGGATTTCACTTTCGTGTACCAAATACTGAACCCCAACAACCATTGTTGTGTCTAGGATAGATTTCTCTATACATATGAGTACATTCCCTCTCTCAAATGTAATGAAAAAACCCTTGTCCTCCATAGCTAAGATTGAGATCAAATTCTTATTCAAACCTAGTATGTAAAGCACATCATGGGCATCTAATAAACCTCTTGACTCAAGCTAGAATGTAACTGTTCCCTCTCCCTACACTACATACTTGGCATCATCACCAAGTTGCACATGAACAT
Source organism: Picea engelmannii (assembly GCA_009831015.1). Lineage (NCBI taxonomy): Eukaryota > Viridiplantae > Streptophyta > Pinopsida > Pinales > Pinaceae > Picea > Picea engelmannii. The sequence goes on along the minus strand of ML776655.1, from coordinate 533,448 downwards.
ATCAGTCACTCTCTTTCAGACTGCTAAATAGATCCCGTGATTTTGTCATATGACGAGATGCACCATTATCCAAGAACCATACACTCCTAGTAGTTGTGCTGGTAGAAAGGCAAGAAACCAGAGAGTAATCCTTCTCAAACTTTGTTGCAAACTCATCAAGTTGTGTCTATACTAATGTTATTGTCTTCACCTTTCCTTAACCCTTCTTCTTCTCTAGACACTAAGATTCATAATGTCCATTCTTATGACATGAGAAGCACTTGATTTTACTCAAGTACTTCTTCTTCTCTGGATACGATGATCTTACATCATTGTTACCCTTCTTGCTAGAACTCTTTTATTTTTCCTTCTTTGTATTACTGACAAGACCCAATTTCTCCTCACTACTTCCCTACTTACTTCCCTTAGAATCCTCTCAGGTCTCTTCATGGATGCAATCATCCCAAAGTCTCTTCCAATATGGGAGATTTTTCCGAGCACAGACTCCCTTGAAAAATGGTTCCCATGACTTGGGAAGACCATTCAATGCCACATTCATGAGATCTACATCCTATGTTTTCTACCCTATGGTTGCAAGATGATCACGCACCTATGTGATCCTCATGAAATAGCTGATAATATTGTTAGATATAGACATATGCACTGGTCTAAGTTTATTCCTTAAGACCATATTCCTATTCATGTTAGTGCTTTGGAATATACCTAACAAGGAATCAAACATATCTTTGGATGTATTCTTCTCAGAAAAGTGAGGAATTAGATGATCCTTCATTGAATCCAAGAGTACCCTCTTGGATTTGATCTCCTTCTTCTGGTGAACTGCCAAGTCTGCAGGATCTATTGGTGGAACAACTATTTTTTCCACTAACTCCCAAATGTCATACTTCTTTAATGCCAAATTTACTCTTGCTTTCCAAGATAGGAAGTCGTATGCTCCATACAATATGTCATCAACTCTCAATGATGTTGTTTCTATCCCTTGGACCTCATAAAATGGCTTGGAAATTGCCTGTTGTTGAAATTGCCCTTGTACTAAAGTGTACATCCTCTGCCCATGATGTTTGCACTAACTGTGCAACTGTTATGCTTATACTCATGTTGTTATATGATACCTATAACCAAATACCTGCGCTATCTATGTGAATGTATAAAAAATACCGGCATTGTCCTCAACAACCGACCCAACTGTAGTACAACTATTTCCCTGAAATATGTGCTTTGATTTCTTCCTGTTGGTTATAGATCTTCTAAGATCTCCTTACATATTTGTTATATATTCTATCGACTGTTGTGGATATGAGATATGACTTCCTCTCAAAGCATGCTCTCTGATACCATGCTAAAATCCTCTTACTTCAATCCTAGGTATCTTGTTATCTAGTGATTTTGTTATTGCAAATCAAGTTATCAACTCACAAAACAACATACACTGTTGGAATATTCAACTCAAATGAATCTAGTGGAAGGAATACTAGAAACCAAAAACTCCTAAACACCACATAAAGATATTCTTCCCATCAACTAACCTTATGATTCAAATATCTTCAAAGCTTACAAGGGCTCTCTTACTGGGAAAATGGCCCAAATAGAAAAGACACAAAGTAAATAAAAAAACTGTCTAGTTTGATTTGTTTCCAAACCTGCTATACAATTCTATATGAAAACAACACGACTATTATGTTGATATCCACCCTGCCCTTTTCTATTGGCATGACTATAAATATTAAACTCGCGTTGACTGCGCGACTGTTCCAAAAAACCTGCATTGTTCCATGATGAATGATCCTTCTGCTATATGATTGTTATCTCTCTTCCTCTGGCCTATATCTCTAGATGGAATTCCATCTCCACCTATCCAAGATCTCCTTGAATCACAATACTTTGTGATCCAACTCTTTATGTTTTAAATCAATCTCTCTTGATCAATCTAAAAAAGTATCTTCCTCCTTCACTCGAGCCTTTCTTTTATAAGATTGATTTGTGACTTAACCTCGATCTCCAAAGTGATTGACGATTGAGATTACTTCTCACCTCACTTGAGATCAATGACCATTATTTAATTCACTAATGATAATTAAAAAATTTCCTTAAATAAAACTCAACTTACTAAATAAAAACACTTTACTTTAATAATTCATTGAATTAAAGTAAAATCAAGGATAGAAGGATTCAAACGATTTCCACACGTCTAGACACATACACATGTGCATAAATACCTCTCTGATGCTACCATGCATCAACATGGACTAGCAGAAGGGTTCAAATGAAAAGTTAAGTGAAACTCTTTGCTTATATATATAAGTGTTGGGAAAGAGGGAAAAGGGTTCGTTCATCATTCATGGTTTGATTATCCATTACTATTTCATACCCATTATGTTGGGAGATTATCCATTATTGTTTCACATCCATTATGTTGGGATAACTCATGATTGGAGAGAAATATTATCATTTTTTCATGGGTTTTGGGTTATTAAATCCGACCATCCATGGAGGATGGATGGTGAAGGAAGAAATATACAAAATTTGTTGAAATGGTAAACACTTATCCCAATTTATGAGGTAGTATCTAGTAGAGAGCAATTGTATGTATTATTTGATAGGGGCTAATAGGGGATAACAAAGAATACTTGATGCCATTAAGAAGAAGGTCCATTTCTTGATTTATTCATGAATTCTCTCGATCATGGATGGACCCTATATAGTTATTTGTATTATGTACTCATTCTTGGTCTCTTGGCAAGTGAGGATTATGCTGTGTTAATAAATATGGTTTTCCCTAGTAGTTGGTATGGGACTACTATGGGGTTGGGGCATGAGAGAGAGAGTCATATTTATCACATAGACACTCAATTCAAGGTGGCTATGCTATATGTGATCATATGATTGAGTTGTAAATCAAATGTGAACCTAATTATTTGGATTATGTACTCAGTCTTAGTCTCTTGGCAAGTGAGGATTATGTTGTGTTAATAAATATGTTTTCCCCTAGTAGTTGGTATGGGACTACTATGGGGTTGGGGCATGAGAGATAATCATATTTATCACACATACACTCAATTCAAGGTGGCTATGTTATGTGTGATCATACTATTGAGTTGTAAATCAAACACGAACCTAATTATTTGGATTATGTACTCATTCTTGGTCTCTTGGAAAGTGAGGATTATGCTATGTTAATAAATATGTTTTTCCCTAGTAGTTGGTATGGGACTACTATGGGGTTGGGGCATGAGAGAGAGAGAGTCATATTTATCACACAGACACTCAATTCAAGGTGGCTATGTTATATGTGATCACATGATTGAGTTGTAAATCAAACGTGAACCTAATTATTTGGATTATGTACTCATTCTTTGTCTCTTGGAAAGTGAGGATTATGTTGTGTTAATAAATATGTTTTTCCCTAGTAGTTGGTATGGGACTACTATGGGGTTGGGGCATGAGAGAGAATCATATTTATCACACAAACACTCAATTCAAGGTGGCTATGTTATATGTGATCATACGATTGAGTTGTAACTCAAACGTGAACCTAATTATTTGGATTATGTACTCATTCTTGGTCTCTTGGCAAGTGAGGATTGTGTTGTGTTAATAAATATTTTTTTCCCTAGTAGTTGGTATGGGACTACTATGGGGTTGGGGCATGTGAGAGAGTCATATTTATCACACAGAAACTTAATTCAAGGTGGCTATCTTATATGTGATTATATGATTGAGTTGTAAATCAAACGTGAGCCTAATTATTTGGATTATGTACTCATTCTAGGTCTCTTGGCAAGTGACGATTATGTTGCGTTAATAAATATGTTTTTCCCTAGTAGTTGGTATGGGACTACTATGGGGTTGGGGCATGAGAGAGAGTCATATTTATCGACACACAAAAACTTAATTCAAGGTGGCTATGTTATACGTGATTATATGATTGAGTTGTAAATCAAACATGAACCTAATTATTTGGATTATGTACTCATTCTCGGTCTCTTGGCAAGTGACGATTATGTTGCGTTAATAAATATTTTTTCCCTAATAGTTGGTATAGGACTACTATGGGGTTGGGGCATGAGAGAGAGTCATATTTATCACAAAGACACTCACTTCAAGGTCGCTATGTTATATATGATCATTGCTATGTTATATGTGATCATATAATCGAGTTGTAAATCAAACATGAACCATTATGTATATATGGTAAAAGATCAATATTATTTCTTTTGCAATTTGTATCATTTCTTTATTCAATTTAATCTATTGTTTTATAATTTTAATTTGGGAAAATTCTAAAGCTATTATGGTTTCATGCATATAATATGTTCTAACATCAAATAGGTCCAACGTAAGCCTAGCCCTTATGTAACGAAGTACCAGGCCAAGGAAATAAGGCGTATCTTACTTGACGAGGCCGCCCGGGTCCAGGAAAGCCTATTACTTTACGAAAGAGGGCCTTGAACATAACGAAGGAAGTCCCACACCAGTCCTTATCTTCTTGGCCTCATCTTCCCCTCTGACTTTATGAATGAGGTCGACTTATGTCACGAAGTCAATACCAGGTCCCCCCAACCCTCCCAACCTTTCCTCCCCAACCATATATAATCTAGGTTAACCAGGAAGCTCCATTGGTAGGTATTCTACTTCGTTTCCACCCCAGAAGCTTCATATCCAACTCTTAGCTAACGAATAAAAGGTTATCCCTTCATGTAAGTCTTACCTAATGTTTGATTTAGAAGGTCTTGCTCCTGATCTCTACTCAGGCAGGTAAGGGGACTGGTCCCGACCTTCCTTACGCTATGCTCAGATTCCCCTGAGTTGATCCTGTCTTATCTGGGCTCAGGTAAGGTCCAATAAACACTGTTCGAATTGTTCTCAATAGTAAGTATAAGAGGGTTTCTTACGATGAAGTAATAAGAAAAGAAAGGTCTTACCTGAGCTCATTAAGAGCCTACCTCTCGTTCACTCTGGGGATGAGGAGAGAACTCGACACCTTTACTTATAAGAGATCCCGAGTACCTTATGCTATCTCCAACCCACCCCTTAGCTAAGAGGGGAAAATAGGTGGGTGGGATTTCTGCTGGCTGGGCATGTTATTCGTTACAGGTTGGGCTTTTCTAATAGTTCCAGGCCATTCTGGCTGTTCATTCATTCCATAAGGTCCAGTCATCTCAACTTTAGAATTCCTTATGAAAGGAAACTCAGTTTTAGACCAATTTTTTTATTAGATGTATATATTAATACATACTTTTCTATAATCATATATTATTTTTATTGGTATTTAATAAATTCTATATATAGAGAGAGAATTCATTAACATAAGTTGTTATTATAATTTTAATGATTATTAAATTGTTAAATAAAGAAAGTAAGGGTAATATGTAGAGCAATTAGTTTCTACTTTGGTTTATGTTTCACTACGTGTTGGCCAAATTTGGTGAGACAACTTGTGCCAACAAATTTCTTCACCTTCTTTGCAAGGCATGTTTATTTTTATGCCATGTTGAATAAATGCTTAGCATAAACATAGAACAAGATGCAATTGTTGTAAGGTGGCAAAAAGATACCCTAATGATTAAAAAAAAAATGATAAAGTGGATATTTATAGGGAATATTTTATATGTTTCTATAAAAGTATGTGGATAATTAGAGAGTTGCTTTCCTCATATCATTCAATTATAAAAATGGTAAAGTATTTTTTCTCATATTTTATAAAACCAAAAACTAATATGTTAATATTACAATTAGTGACATATGTTTTACAAGCAACAAAGGCGTCAACTCATGATAAGAATGTGTGCTCGATCCTAAGACTCACACATTCACTTAGACCTATATGCTTCAGGATTCTCAAATTTCTAAATCACATAACCAATGGTGTTAATGGATTCCACTAGACAATTAGCTCTTTTAGCTTCAAAAGAGCCTGAAATTTGCATGACACACTTTTCATTAGAAAAGATTAATTGTAGGTTTGAATTTCAAAACTTCAAGTTGAAAACAATAATTTCCTAATAAGAAATTGATTCTTGAGAATGGTACCAAGAACCATTGTGATCCCTTACAAGGGAGTTTTTATTCTTGCTCAAGTTTCTAGAATATTTTACCATATTTGTGGGTTTTCATGAGAACATAATAGGTGAACAAAGCTATGAAAAATATAGATATTATTAAGAACATGTCCTTAGGGTAAGTATGATATGAACATTCTTTATTAAAAATTATGAAAATCACAATGATCACTATACTACACCTTGCATCAACACAACAACCACTCACACACTGATACACCTTGCATCAACACAACAACCACTCACACACCGATGCATGCAAATGACATAACAAAAAACAATCAAACCTTATTCCATCCACCCAAATTATTCTTACTACGTTTATGAATTGAAAGCTAGGTCCTTTCTCTACACTACATCTGTCGAGTATTTTTCACCTTTCACCTTTCTTTACTTTTTTTATTCAACGTGAGGTCATGGATAACTTAGAAATGTAGATATTTCATTAACACAAAATTGACTTTGTAAATACCACTTATAACACATCTCCAAAGAAACTGACACGACAATATATATAATTTAATAAAATAAAAATAATTTTAAAATTTGTAAAAATGGCATACATGTTTTTAACAACATGGAGAACAAAACAGTTAACTCTATAGTACTCTTGTGAAGAAAGTGTATTATACTCAAAATTGTTAAATACTTTCATATCTTATTATCCTTAAGAGAGCTAATTACTAAGTGGAATTTCTTTTACACTCTTATGCCAGTGACTTCACTTACTTCACTAATATATATGGGTTAAAATTTAACAAAATAGTATAATGATATGGGTTAAATTACTTGTACTATCACAAATTACTACAATTTCAATCATTTCTTTCGAGGCTTCCCAATGTTCATTGTACTTATGATGAACTTGTTCTGCTGTTGCTTGTGTGACAATTGGAAATCCATATATTATGGAATTTAGATCTCTTCTAACGAATGTTTGTCGCTATATCGACACAAAGTTGGTCGATATATCGATAATAGTGTGTTGATAGATAGACGAAAGTTCGTCAAAAGATGATGGACTAACGTTGCTACACTGGCGACGTTTGTGGGTATTCAAAATACCATATAGTTGTTTGAAAGTGCTTAACGATCATTGACTTAGTCATCTTTGACGTGGTCAACCGACGTCGGAAGTTCGACGAACGTGATAGATTTCGACAATTTTGTTGTTGGTGTGACATCTATAAAATCTTAATTGTGTGGTCATTGTTCATCACATGTAATAGTCTCTTTTATGTGACCTGCACCTTGTTTCACATTGAATTCTTGATCTATATAACTTGGATTTTGGACATACTCTGAAGGTTAGAAATTTTGAATATTACTTCGTCTCATTTTAAATACTCATGACATTGGATCCTAACTAATTAACCCCAACTTAGACCCTATTTTTTGTGTGGACAAAAGTTTAATTTGTCTAGGAAATAGGTATGAACCTATCTACTCATTTGATATTGGCCTAGTTCTCTGTTATAATTGTTTAATGATTTTCTTACTTTCTTATAATGAAGTTTTGAAGCTTATGTGGTAAAAATGTATATATTTATATGGTTAATTTTGATCTCTTGAGTAATTGTTAACTAGTACTCTTATGAAAATTTAATAAATCAATGACGACAATTGCTTAATTAAGTCTAGATGTACAAATGGGTTGGTCAATATTCGACAACATTTGTACTGTAAGAAAATATTTGTATATTGTACTTATATTAATGAATCTTTAGTGGTTTTTGTTGTAATAGGAAATCTCAATGCCAAATAATAATAACAACATTATAGATGAAGAAAATGTAAGGAAGATTTTTGGGTTAAAGGCAACATTGGAGGAAAAGGGTAATGCGAAACTTGAATGCCTTTGCAATAAATGAAGGGGCTTTAATAGAAGAAGACTTGTAAGAAAAATAGTTGAGAGACATTGTTGAATAAATGGGTACATTGAAGGGGGGTTTACATATCTTCCCATAGCAATTTATTCATTATTATATATTGTCTTTGTATTGACTGTATTTATAAAATGTTCTTTTGTTTTAATATTTCTTATATACACTAATTTTATTGATTGTTTATAATTATAAAAGAAAATCCTCCTAGGTGTGTGGTGTTGGAGAATGTGTCTCATAGTAGTAGAAATATTATTGTACATGAAAAGTAAGATGTTCATATGGATATTGAATATCAATATGATCAATTTAATTCTACGGAAGAATATAAGATCGATAATATTATTGAGCTAGGTGATAGGACAAATAGATTGATCCAGGACATATTTTCTCCTATCGACAAGGATGGAAACTTTGATGATATTCATGATATAAATTTGCTTGAGAAGGCACAACAACCCATTTATGAAGGCTCAAGAACAAATGTTCTCTCAGTCATAATGTTGTTGGTGAATTTGACGATATTGAATGGTTTGTCAAACACTTGTCTCACACAGATCCTATGGTACATAACAATATAATTAATTGTCACATATATGTAAAGGTTGAAATTATTCTTCTCTTTTTTTAGTGTCAATTAATGTGTAATATATTAAGGATGAAATATTTTTTATTACTATTTTTACATTAACTGGTTATTTTTTATCATCCTATAGATTGTTAGGTGAATTTTTCTTACCACCATTGAATGATATGCCTCGCACATAACGAGAGTTATCTTCCATTATTAAATATTTTGGAATGGAGTATTAGGCTATTGATGCATGTCCTATTGATCATATTATATATTATGGACAATATGAATCAGAAACTAAATTCCCATAATGTCAAATCAATAGATATTGAACAAATCAATTAACAAAAAAAGGTTCCTCACAAGGTCCTTCGTCATAGTCTGATGATTCTACGTTTGCAGTGATTGGTAAGGTGTGAAAGCTTAGAAAAAATTATGGATTACCATGCATGACACATAAGTGAAGATGGTGTTCTTTGAATTCCTATAGATGCTTCTAGATTTAGGAACATCGAAGAAATATGTACAATTTTTAAAGAAGAACCTCTTAATGTTAGGATTTCATTGGTAGTTGATATTGTTAATCCATTTGGCGAGCTCATGTCTATTTACGTAGTGTGGCCTATTTTTGTTATAAACAATAACCTTCCTCCTTGGATGCCAATAAAGAGGGAGCACATAATGTTGGAAATGATTTTCCCAGGTATTTGTTTACAACATTTGTTTGAACGTAGCTGTTCCATTTCATTTGTCTTATTCATTGCACTATTTCTTATACATATTCAAGATAGTAATTATGTGTACTTTCAACCAATTAGTTAAGTACCAAGTGAAATATATGACTGTATATATTGAGCCTCTTGTACGACATCTCTAGACCAATAGGGAAAACAAAATTTCAATTTCATGGAATAATTAGATGGACAATTCATGATTCCCCGGGGATAACACATTTTTGTGGTATGTAAGACACTGGTATACTTTAATAGTATATAATTTTATGAAAATATTATGCAAGTTTCTTAAATATTGATTCCTTGTTATATAACTAATATCCACATTAATCCATATCTTGCAGGTCTTCAAACAAAGAGTAAATTTGCATGTCCAATTTGTGGTCCTAGGATGAAATATCTTCATTCAATAAGTTTAGTAAAGGAGGTGTTTGATGAGCATATACACTTAATACCTAACAAGCATAGGTATCGAAGTACCAAAAAACATATTTTCAATGGGAAAGAAGAGACTGCAATAAAACCACAAAGAATGATACCTCACCTATGGAAGTTGGAATTTAATGGAAACCATCAAGGTAAGTAATTCAACTATGTGTCATGATTACATCACAAAAATTTTATTTGTACTAATTTATGTTTACCATATCTAACAATTATTGTTGTATAATTAATTCATTTATGTTTCATAAATGTCGACAAGGCATTGATGGGATTTCGCGAGGAATGAAAAATTACCCCATACAATTTAGTAGGTTTCCCTACTATGAGAACCTACAAATATCTTATTTGTTTTATACAATTCATATAGGGAAGAATGTAATAGAAACATTGTGAAGAATCTTAGATGGAAGGAATGACAAAGAAAAAATTGGCAAAGTTTGTAGTGACATTCAAGAAGCCAATCATTCAATGCACAATTTGATTGATTCAAATAGTAATGTCAGAGACCAAAATAGTCTTCCATGGTTATTTACAAAGCAGGAAATCAATGTTGTAAAAGAGGTGATTCATAAAAATAATTTCCCCACAAGATTTTATTCAAACATAAAGAATGTTGGATTACTGAGAGGGGGGGTGAATCAGTAATAGCGTAATTATAATCCTTTTTCTCCAAATAATCCAAGTGTTATATCAATGTAGAATTATTATCCAATAATGAGAAATAAGAAATGAACAGTCACACACATACACAGTACACCAGTGTTTTACGTGGAAACCCAAATCATAAGAAAACCACAAAATGATTTATCTTATATGTCTTAAAGAATTACATTCATTGGAAGCACCAACTTCCTTTGTTTTCCAGATGCAACTGGAAGGAGGATCCAACCCCATAGTTTCTCAAGCTACAACTTGAGGGAAGCTCCAACTCCCCAATTATCTGGCTACAACCAGAAGGAGGATACAACCCCCTATGTTCTTCGACTACAACCGGAAGGTGGCTACAACCACCTGTCCTTGCCCCGTCCAACCACCCTGAAGTAAAAGTAGAATGATGGAACCACTGTCACACTATCATCATGAGATATACCACTGTAAACATGTACTAATAAACTTGAACCATGCATCAACTTGTACCTCAACCTGTAATCAACCTGTACCATAAACAAGTGCATCAACCATGCACCAAACTGTACCAAAGAATATATAATCAAATTGTACCATAAAAAAGTGCAACCAACCATGTAACAAGTATGTACCAATGATGTGTCAAGTACTCATCAACTATGACTCATCAATATGTGCCAACATCATCAACTATACACCACATGTATGTGCCAACTCATCAACTACTTGTCTCAACCATGTACCCAACTTGTACCTCAACTAAAAGCCCTCATCGATTTCATCATCCAAATATTATTTGTAACTCTTTAATAGACCTGGTTTATATGATCACATACCTGCAAACCTTCCTTAACTTTAACAACAAGAGACTATCATTTTCATCAAATGTTTCTTTAGTCTCACAAGACTAGTTTTGGATTAGTCAAAACCCTAACTTGAAATAATCATAACTTTGTACCTGTAATGAATAAAAATTTGAAACTGATACAAAATGTTATTAACTATGTTTTATGCAATTCCTTCAGGTGTCACTACTTGGAACCTCTCAGAAAAGGAGTTATGGAAAAAATGACACACCTTGCTGAATTCTGGCTTATTCTAGAGAGAAACCTTGTAGAGCGTGCCCCACACAGAATATTTATTGTATTGATATAAAACTATTACAAAGAATATTACGGACTATAATATAACCAACACATTTTTTCTTACTAAATTTGGATCTGTTATGAAGAAGTTATGAAATTTTTACCTGAAACACCTGTTTTTGACTAGTTTTAGGTCTAGCTACAAACCCTATTTTCCACGAAGTGTAAATCCAAAAATACAACGACCCACAAGTTGAATTTTTTACCATAGATACTTGGATATGTTTACTCAATGGAATAGAATTTTCATGGTCTGAATCATTCTATAAAAAATTTTATTGCGAAAATGGTGAGATGACCTGAAAAAAACATACCTTAGAAAGCATCATCTAAAGAATTTATCCTTCCTTGAATTCTGACCTTCTTTTCTTCACTTTCCTCAGAAATTAGGCTTATATATACTTTCGTTACCTCAAA
>ML776655.1:470192-483094 GCA_009831015.1 Picea engelmannii | reverse complement strand
CAAAAAGTGACATTTTGCACTTTAACCAAAGTCAAGTACAAAATAGAACATAAAGTACATAGGACAAAAGCCAAATGACTTTCCCTCATGTGCTAAGAAGGGATAACACATGGGGAACACCTCCTCAGGTACCAAATCAACAATTGTCATGTTGCCTGTGTGACATACTATGTATGCATCTATTGTTTCTAGCCACAATTTCCCTAATTAACAAGTGTCCATCTAGTCTAATTATTGGGTTAATAACTAGGAAATCATCTGGGTATTCCCAAGAGTCTACTGAGACTGCGATGTCTTGTGATGTTCCTACTGGTTTAACCACCGATCTATCAGCCAATTCTGACAGAGTTGAATTAGGTTCGTAGGAGCTGATACCCAGGACGTTACAGGTCTCGGTGGTCAGAATATTGATGGCTGCTCCCAAATCCACTAGGGTATTTGGGAAAAAGAAACCCTGTATCTAAACCGTTACCACAATATTTCCTGGGTCTGTGTATTTAACTGGATCTTGTTTTCCTAGAATAATATCGGATAAAGTTCCTACCACATGGAAAATTGATGGATTCTTAGTTTTCAGTCCGGGATTTTCCCCACATACTTATTTAATTGTTTTTGCATAAATAGGAATATCTTGTAAATCCTGTAGGAGTGGGATTTTAACAAATTATTTTTTAATTCCACGACGATATCAAAGTTGGGATATACAGTTGGTTTTTCTAGGATTGGCCTTTCAGAGAATGGGGGAGAATAAATTATGTCTTTATTAGGATTTTGGTGCTCGAATGTGTTTTACCCTTTCTCTGCTTCTTCTGTTATAACCACAGTCGATGGGTTTATTATTGGTTGTCTATAATTCTCATTTTCCTATTTTTGATGAATGGAATTTTCCTCAGAAGAAACTACACGCCTTGACCTTAACCAAAGTTCGTTGCATCCTACAAAGTTTGTTTCACCTTCCAAATTCTCGACAATTTTCACGAGATGGACTGGTCTATTATTAGGATTCGGGTTGGGTTGAGCTGATAGTTGAGGGAGTATTTGAGGTTGGGGATTTTGGGGAAATTGAAGTGGAGCTTGCAAAGTGGGCTGAGCTTGAGGAACCATTCCCATAGGTTGATTGGTCAATCCCATGGGGCGCTTCCATTTTTGAGTCTAATTGGGAGCTTGGGCAACTATGCTAGTCCACTGGGAAGGATTGGGGCTATTATTTGAATTATACCAAAATGGGGTAGAGTACTGTAGGTTGGGCCAAGTAGGAGTGGAAATCGGTTGATTTGGCCAAGGTGTAGTAGGATATTGTTGGGACTGCCAGGTGGGGTTAAAAAATGGTTGGCCCTACCATGTATTTCCAGGATTATGCTGCTGATTATATTGTCCATGAAGGAAAGAAGAAGGATCTTGTAGCATACCTAGGGGATGAGCCTTCCATTGGCGACACTGAGCCATCAGATATACCAGTTCTATTTCTTCTTCTTCTTCTTTAAAGACAACCTTTAGTCCTGGAAGTGATGGACATTGTTCTATCGCATGATCTTTGACACATATAGCATAGGTTCGAACCATGTCCAAGGGGCATTCCTGTGGACTATGTTTCTTCTTGCACCGTGGAAAAAATATAGCCAACGACTATTCTACTTCTGCCTGTCTCTATTTATCCCGTAGAACATCCAATTGCGTAGTTAAAGTACCCAAAATGTTAGTTTTAAATTTTTCCAAAAGATTACCAATTTTTGCTAGGGTGACACTCCCACTAGTAATGTTGATACTTCTAGTGATGGGCCTCGTATTCCCGATCTGGTTCGTGTACTACCGCGTGAACACCTGATACACAATTGGATAATTTCATCATACGTTTCTTGATAAATATTGCATTTTCCTGTCAAATTTAACATCCCTGCCCATTCATCCTTCATACCTTTTATTATAGTGGCTTTAAGTACCTCTCCTGGTAGTGTACCATAAGGTGATCTCTGCAGGTTATATTGAAATATTTCAACATATTCTTCTAGTGTTTCATTTTCTTTTTCAAACATTTTAAAGATTTCATCCTTTAAATCCCTCATTCTACAATAGTCTTGATATTTCATAAGGAAGGCTTGTTTCATTTCATCCCATGAATTTATAGTTCCTCCCCTAGTCCCATAAACCATCGTAAAACTTCTCCTTTCAAAGTGGAAGGAAATAGCTTTAGTTTCTGGGGTTCAGAGGTATAGTCATAGCCATGGATGATTTTAGGGGCTAAATTTCACTCATGGGCTAATTTTCCATGGTTTTTCCAAAAATGAGATTCGCTATTTTAAAAATGATTCGCCCAAATTATATAGGATAAAATTATTTTACCTTAAAAATCGCCAAAATTTTATAAAAACTATATAAAATCCTTAGAAATTTGAATATTTTTACAAAAATATTGCCAAACATTTATAGTTGGCATATGAAATATTAGTAAGATTTGCCAAGGTTTCTACATTTTAAAATAAAATTCCATCCTTAAAATCATCCCTGGTCATAGCCTGTACACAGGACATCAAATTCGAATAAGAATTTTTTAGGGTCCTCTAAGATCAATCCATTGAAGGTTGGAAGATTCTGTACTGGAATGGATTTCATTGGGGCATTAGCAACCGGATCAACTATAGGATATTCTAAAGTGGTAGTCTGGGTCTGGGGTCGCGACTGATTTTTCTATGCCATCTGGTAAAAATTGTGCCAATAACCCTGAGGGATTTCCTGGTCTGGGTGCTCTAATCGGGGTGTATGATTACTTCGTGCCTTAGGAGGTTTTTCCATGCTACTCGTTGTAACAAATATTGAAATTTTGGCTTTCAGTAACTTAGGAGAGAAAAAATTTATAGTGTTTAACTACTGAAAGTGTAGATGTGAGAAAACAACCATTTGTCTGTCACGCACATCACTGAATGTTCTCTACTTGTCATCTTCAGTCAAATAATGCCGAAATCAGATCCAAATGCCACAATAGTACAACAGTCACAAGCCAACTCACGAAAAATCAAAAGACAGGGTTCAAGTGAAAATCAAAGAAATGTACCATCTGTTCGAGCGTTGAGTCACAAGGAAAATGAATGGAAGCATTGGTAGTTGAATGACCACATACACCGAGCATTAAGACACATGGAGAAAAATCTCACGAGTCCGGGGTTTTTGGCTGTTGGGGATTTGTCCAACGTAGATATTTTAATAAGTACAACCCCGATCCTCGAATTCACTAAAGTATTAAAAGATAAGCTGGGTTAATTAAATAATAAGAAAGATTAATGTTGACAAGTCTCATCGTGATTTCATGACTCGAGCTGCCTTCATGCTTTAAGTTTTAAGTTTGCGATTTTTGAAACCCCAAAATCCTGTGTTTTAACCATTCTTAATCACAAAGCTAAAAGTGTTTTAACTGTTAATCAATCCCATCGCAATTTCGTGATTCAAGATTTCTCTCATCAAGTATTATCGAAGTCTCGACACTTAAATCCACGAAAGGTTAAATATTAATTGCTAATCGTGATTAATTAAGAGATTAAGACAAATGATTATCACCTAATTAATCCCATCATGATTTCATGATTCGAGATTCCTTGCATGTCATAACTCTTGAAGACATGATACCCAAAACCCTGAAAACCCGAAATTGGGACTCCAGTCATATGAAAAAAATGGCCTTGGGAAAAAATCCATTTTTCTCAGCCTTTGGGAGGCCATTTTCCATGTTCGAATAGTCTATTGACATATAAAGATCCTAAGATTTCCAGTGGTGTCTTTATAATTTCATTTGGATATTTGGAAGGTAGTCAAAAGTCCCCCACAAGATGAGGTTCGTTTTCAGAAATGTGGCGTTTTTTACTTTGCTGAGTCATCATTTTCAAATGATGATTATGAGCGACAGGAGGATCATTTTGAGAAATGGTCGGAGGGATAACACATCGAATATAAATATCCTCTCTTAGTTTTCCTACAGGTGTCACAGATTGGGAGAATCGAATCCATCTCTGAGCCCTAATTTTTGGATCTCATATTTTCCTATTTTGACACATGTTTGTAAAATGTATATATGAGGCAAAGGAAAATGGATCTCAGGGAACTGAGAGAGGTTTTTTCTCAGAAAAAACAGAGGCACAAAGCCTCTTTTAGTTTATGTACATCTGTCACGATTCGAGAGATACAAAACCATAACTGCAGCCTTATTTCTCAGCAGTTTGGCCCATCTTATATGGCCGTTAGTTTCAAGAATTGATTGTAACTAATTGTTTTAGGAGGAGTTTCGACCTCAAGACCTATATGAGGCATCTTTGTAACATTGGATTGGGGGGGGGGTGAGAAGACATATAGGAGTAGTACTCCTAGGCTGTAAATTTCATTTTCATTTTAATATAAGATTGCAGAAGCATGTTTTATCCATATCAGAGATTCTTGTGATGTTGCTTGCAGAGTTTGTCCATTTTCTTAGTTTCAATATCACTCCATCTATCTTTTCTTCTCGATTTGTAATTGTTTTGTAATAGAATTCATCCTTTGTTAGATTCTCTGTTGCAGAATGGTTATAGGTTGTTTCTTGTGGAGATCAAGGTTCATAATTCATCCTTTGCTAGATGCTTTGTCCCAACCATCTCTTTACACTGATTTGTGCTTAGAATTCACTCATCGCTAAGTGATCCTTGTGTATTGATATGTTTTCTCTGTATTCTGCTACCATCCTTTTATAAATCCTTCTCTTTATAATCAACTTCTATCTCACCTCTGCTCCATGGATTTCCATTGCTGAAACACTCTTGCTATTTGCTTGATCATTTGACTCCATGCCCAATGGACTACCTCCCGATCCAACCCATCAACCCAAAAAACCTCAAAACTTTATGTTACCCATAGCTCTGCCCGTTGTTAAGATTATTGGATATCCTATTGTGACATATATTTGAGAGATCCCTCTCGGGTTGGAAGCATGGGTGATTTTAAGGATGGAATTTTATTTTAAAATGTAGAAACCTTGGCGAATCTTACTAATCCTTCATATTCCAACTATAAATGTTTGGCGACATTTTTGTAAAAATATTCAAATTTCTAAGGATTTTATATAGTTTGTATAAAATTTTGGCGATTTTTAAGTTAAAATAATTTTATTGTATAGAATTTGGGTGAATCATTTTTAGAATAACGAATCTTTTTTTTGGAAAAACCATGGAAAATTAGCCCATGAGCGAAATTTAGCCCCTAAAATCATCCATGGTTGGAAGGGGAAACTTCTAATCAAAAGTGGTTTTTGGTTATCTCAGAATTTACCTACACGCAACCCAAATCAAGTTCTGAGTGATAACTTATTTTTTCATTTAAAATGTGCTAAGGATTGGCTCTATTACAGCCTAGAACCAACTCTTGCGACAACATTTTCTAGCGCCATTGCCGAGGATGAAGGATGAAGTGATCTTCCTTGGGATACGACAAAAAGTTGATATCTATCTCTTGATACTGAACAAGGGATAGGAATTCAATTGGTTGTGATCATTCACCTGGCGACTCCTTGGTTCGAAGACTCTACATGATTCACTGGCAACTCCACTGGTCTCAAAATGTCGAATTCATTCGTTGCTCAGATTGCTGCAAGGTTTGCTCCTCTGGACTTTACAAATGTTTATGGTTTTCCCAACACTGTTCCAGACATTAAAGTTTGGGAAGATGTCCTTCCTAAATTTGGAGAATATGTGGACGACAATCCCACTCAACACTTGTTTGAATTCCACAAGCTCATGGATAAATTAAATATACATCATGAAGATGTCCTCATGAAACTGTTTATGTTTTCATTGGAAAGATATGCTAGACTCCGGTATAAATCTTTAACCAATTCCAGTATTCCTTCGTTAAAATATTTTCACATATTTTTTAATCAACATTGTAAAAGAATCTACTCAGCTGAAATAATTTTTGAAGATTACTGTAATATAGAATTTATAAGACAAAAAGATCAAACAAATCCTCTTGAAGAGGAGGAAGAAATATCAGAAATTTCTCAAGTTGATGAAGATGATCAGTATGAGGAAGAGTTGGCTCATAAAGAAGCTGGATATGATAGCTCTTGTGGACATATTCAAGAAGAAGACATTCAACATCACGACCAACCTGCAGAAGAGAAAGCAAACAATAGTTGCTTGATCCAGAAATTACACAGACCACCTCCTCCTTTAATAGAAGAAGAGATAGATMTTCTCCTAAACAATTATGTTATAGCCCTTGCTTACACAGATTTGTAGCATTCACATAGTCCTGAACATGTGAGTGAAACTTCTTCTATTGCTGAAAATGAAAATCTAAGTTTAAATCATGACAGCCATGGGACTTTAGAGGAAGTTAGTAAACCAATTTATGATGATGTTTTCCTGCCAGAGGATCATCTTGTAGACACTGTTTTGTTTCATTAAGAAGATAGGGCTGTCATGTTTAATCACCTTGAAGAATGTTTGTTGTTCGAAGATGCTTTAGACTATGATTTGGAGGAGTGTGGATTTGAGATAGACAACTTCACAATTGATATTCCTAGGATTTTTCTGACTGATGACACTCCTGAGTTATCTGCTAAAACTATTTATGATGAATATCCATAAGAACAAGAAGAGAAGATTTATTTTTCATCACACACAAAAACTTATGACAGTCCTCCTTTGTTTGATGAATGTGATGAAAGTGTTTATGAAGATGATGAGCAACAAGAAACTTTGGTTCAATAGGAAAGCAATCAACAATATCCTGAAAGAGATCAGCCTATGTATGATAGATACCAAGAAGATATTTGGACAACAGATGAAGGATATAAGTAGGGGTTACTGAAAATATTGATCTCTCCTCCCTATTTAGCAACTATTGAGAAATAGACCAGTAAGCTTCAGTGCGACATTTTTGCACCAGTGGAAGAAAAAATCAGTAGTGGACAAAGTGCGCAAAAACATTTCAGACAACTTTTCCAACATTAGGAAGTATGGATTAATTGTGAAAGTGGTATATCTCTTCCCTTCTACGATCTAGTAGCCGTTTATATGGAGTCAAAATGGAGGACTAAATTTGTTATTTCCAACTTCTTGAAGTCTGAATTTTAAAACTATAATTACCTTCTCCCAAGGCATGTTTTGAAATTTGTAGTTTCTCTTGTCAGTTTTCTGCTCAAATATGGAGCATAATTAATTTTGTTAGTCGGATACTCGCTTGGTTGATTTGGAAGTTTTCTTATACTTGAACAAAGCAGTGATATCAATTAGAGTAGGTGATGTATATAAATAAGCTTGACTTTGAGCACTAGAGTACAACAATGGTTTTCAATATGTTTCTGGTTTAGTTTGGAATCTAGTATGGTTTTGTTTTAAAACATTATGACTCCATAGCCCAATGAATGCATAAGATTTTTTTTGTTTTGGAAAGGTGCAAGTAAAGAAACAGAGTTCAAAGTTTGATAAGGATGATTTCAGGTCGCCCAATGGATGAAAGCACGCGGTCTATTGTTCTTGGCACTTTGCAGGAAAGCACCATCCCTATATGGAGCCTCTGTTGTAACAAATATTGAAATTTTGGCTTTCGGTAACTTAGGAGAGAAAATTTTTATAGTGTTTAACTACCGAAAGTGTAGATGTGAGAAAACGACCATTTGTCTGTCATGCACATCACTGAATTTTCTCTACCTGTCATCTTCAGTCAAATAATGCCGAAATCACCTCCAAATGCCACAACGGTAGAACAGTCACAAGACAACTCATGAAAAATCCAAAGACAAGGTTCATGTGAAAATCAAAGAAATGTACCATCCATTCGAGCATTGAGTCATAAGGAAAATGAATGGAAGCATTGGCAGTTGAACAACCACATACACTGAGCATTAAGCCACATGGAGAAAAATCTCACGAGTCCGAGGTTTTTTTCCATCGGGGATTTGGCTGACATAGATATTTTAATAACTATAGACCCAATCCCCGAATTCACTAAAGTATTAAAGGATAGGCCGAGTTAATTAAAGAATAAGAAAGATTAATGTTGACAAGTCTCATCATGATTTCATGACTTGAGCTGCCTTCATGCTTTAAGTTTCAAGTTTGCGATTTTTGAAACCCCAAAATATTGTGTTTTAATCGTTCTTAATCACAAAGCTAAAAGTGTTTTAACTGTTAATCAATCCCATCACAATTTCACGATTCAGGATTTCTTGTGTCAAGTATTATCGAAGTCTCGACACTTAAATCCACGAAAGGTTAAAGATTAATTGATAATCATGATTAATTAAGAGATTAAGACAAATGATTATCGCCTAATTAATCCCATAATGATTTAACGATTTGGGATTCCTTGCATGTCATAACTCTTGAATACATGATACCCAAAACCCCGAAACCCGAAAACCCAAAATCGAGACTCAAATCATATGCAAAAAACGGCCTTGGGAAAAAATCCATTTTCCTCAGCCTTAGGGAGGCTAGTTTCCATGTTCGAATAGTCAATCGACATCTACAGATCCTAAGATTTCTAGTGGTGTCTTAAGAATTTCATTTGGATCTTTGTAAGGTAGTCAAAATCCCCCCTCAAGATGAGGTTCATTTCAGAAATGTGGCGTTTTTTACTGTGGTGAGTCATCATTTTCAAATGATGATTCTGAGCGACTGGAGAATCTTTTGAGAAATGGTATAAGGTTTTTGTGCCTAACACATCGAATATCGAAATCCTCTCTCAGTTTTCCTATAGGTGTCACATATTGGGAGAATCGAATCCATCTCTGAGCCCTAATTTTCGGATCTCATATTTTCCTGTTTTGACACATGTTTGCAAAATGCAGATATGAGGAAAATGAAAACAAATCTTAGGGAATTGAGAGAGGTTTTTGCTCAGAACAAACAGAGTCACAAAATCCTCTTTAATTTTATGCACATCTATCGCGATTTGAGAGATACAGAACCATAACCACAACCTCATTTCTCAGTAGTTTGGCCCATCTTCTATGGCCGTTAGTTTCAAAAATTGATTGTAACTGATTTTTTTGGGAGGATTTTCGACCTCAAGACCTATATGAGGCATCTTTGTAACATTGGATAGGGGGGGGGGAGAAAGACACATAGGATTAGTACTCCTGGGCTGTATATTTCATTTTCAGTTTAATATAAGATTGCAGAAGCATGTTTTATCGATATCCAAGATTCTTGTGATGTTGCTTGCAGAGTTTGTCCATTTTATTAGTTTCAATATCACTCCATATATCTTTTCTTCTCGATTTGTAACTTTTTTGTAATAGAATTCATCCTCTGTTAGATGCTCTAATGGAGAATGGTTATAGGTTGTTTCTTGTAGAGATCAAGGTTCATAATTTGTCCTTTGCTAGATGCTCTGTCCCAACCATCTCTTTCCACTGATTTGTGCTTGGACTTCACTCATCGCTAAGTGCTCCTTGTGTATTGACATGTTTTCTCTGTATTCTACTACCATCCTTTTATAAATCCTTCTCTTTGTAATCAACTTCTATCTCTCCTCTGCTCCATGGATTTCCATTGCCGAAACACTCTTGTTGTTTGCTTGATCATTTGACTCCATGCTTAATGGAATACCTCCCGGTCCAACCCATCAACCCTAAAAACCTCAAAAATTTCTGTTACCCACAGATCTACCCGTTGTTAAGCTTATTGGATATCCTATCATGAAATATATTTGAGAGATCCCTCTCGGGTTGGAAGGGGCAAATTCTAATCAAAAGTGGTTCATGGTTATCTTGGAATTTACTTGCATGCAACCCAAATCAAGTTCTGAGTGATAACTTATTTTTTCATTTAAAATGTGCTAAGGATTGGCTCTATTACATCCTAGAACCAACTCTTGCGACAACACTACCTATGTCTGGGATTTTAGGTGTTCCTTCTCCTTCCAGAATCATAGGAGATCCAAGTTGTAACACCCCAGGTTTTGGACCTCAATTTTAAATAATGTATTGTTACAATGATGAGAGGCCAGAGTTCCCAAACAATTATTAAAAGGCTAGTGTGCCCAAAACATGTAATTTTTTTATCATTATTAATAATAAACACATCACTGGTTGTTAGATGGACAAGGACTAGAGTTATAGGGGGCTATGATTCCACAAGAGATGGGGCTTGAGGGGCTAAGTGTTTATTCCTATTTTTAATTACCCTTTTCGTCTAAGGAAGGGGATCAGTTACGTGAGCTTCTTGGGGAAGGCCAGGAGATTCTTGATGCCCCATGTGAGATACTTAAACCCATCCCTGGTCTGATTGTGGGGTTGGTCAGGTTGGTTGTTGGTTGATGGTCGGGTTGGTCTGCGGTCACTAGTCATTGGTCGTTCGACTGATGGTTTATTTTCCAATTTCTTATACATTCATTCATTTCCCTCATATACTCCCATGCACTCACTTACCCATCCATTGATCCATTCTCACCTGCATCTTGGATTGGGAAGGGAACCAAACTGCTCAAGAATTATCCACGGGATAATTGGATGTAATGGTCGCTAGTGAAATCTAGCCATGACCTGGGGCTACATGTATGAGATGTGTTGGCCTGTGCCCCGTTTTTATAACAACTACAAGTCCTGAGAGTTCCATCTTTGAGATTCCGGACCAACTGTGTTGGATGACCCAAAATAAAGGAGAAGGACTGCTTGGGGGACTGTGTGGCAGAGAAGGGTGGAGGTCCATTCTCTTGGGGAGGTATAGGCTGGGTAGAAGAGAGTTGGGTACTTGGATTCTTGTGGGTGTTGGGAAACTTGTGAGAGCTTGAGAGATGACTGGTTTGGGAACCCAAGTACACTCTGGAACCATCCTTGTGGATTCATATCCCTGGCTCGAGCATGACACTGCTGTTGTGATTTGGAGCAGTGGTGTCTACGGTTGGGTGAAACATCCTTGGTATGCAGTCAGTTGGTGTCATATTCCATAAAGATAAGTGCTCTCTGTTATGGTATAATTTACATGTATATGAATATATTTCCACCGTATATTTAATTATCATTTAATTGAATATTTAGACTATGCATGCTTGCTGACTACTGATGTGCATGTCGTTAAAGTCTTTTCTTTTATGCATCCTTGAATTTTAAAAAGGTATTGTAAGAGAATGAAGTCCAAGGGAGGGCTTGAAGGTAGCATTCCCCGACTTGTGGGTGGCTGGGGATGTTAAAGAATGGTATCAAAGATTTTGGTTGAAACACCGGGCCGATATGGGTCGGATCTGTTGGTTAGAGTCTCGGGGTCGAGATCAAATTATGACCATGGAGTTGAAAAGATTAGGAGGAATGGCATTGCAAAATATACACAGGAGATAGAATTCTAGAGACTCATGTAATGGGTTCGAAGGATCGTGACCATCCCCTTCGAATTCGAGAGTGATCGCCACTGTAGGATTGGGAGAGATCTGGGATCATTGGATCAGAGGACAGGTGAACAGGGGTTGTCCAATGAAAAGAAAGCAAGGGATAAGGTCACCATCATCAGATCCCATTGGAGAGTGAGATCAACATACAAGATTCATTGCGGGGAACCATGTTGCACGAGAGATAATTTCCCAATGCAGTCTCAGAATCCAAACCACGATTTCCCCAAGTGGTTATGTGTCAGCATCAAGAGAATTGCGGGGCGAAAAGTGGGTTACTCCAAACCGTCGATGTGTGCCCCCACAAATTGAAAGGAATGTAGTGATGTGATATGTTAGGGATAGAACATCGAAGCTCTGTATATCCAAAGTAGATCTTGACCATCAATCACCAAGAGGTACGTGTCAGTAGATCAGTAACTTTGGAGAAATCTATTTGAGAGGTTTTTAGTTAAGATTTCGAACTCCCAAAGCTCGGAGAGATGAAGATCCAGAGTAAATATCGATCATTTGATCATTCAAAATAGATCTTAGTCGCCAGACCATTTGGGGTAAATCTCAAGCATCAGATCATACGAGGTGAATCTGGGCCGTCTGATCCAGAAGAGACGTGGTGTAAATCTGTGGATTTTGGGTGAAGGCTCGAAGTAAGCCTGAACCATCTGATTCAAGAAGACACATGAGAGAATCCCATGTACTTTGAGGGGTTTTAAGTTTGATATTTACAAAACCCAAAGACCCGGAAGGATCTTAACCATTGATCTGTCAAGAGCCACGCGTCATCAGATCTAGGGCTTCAGATAAAATCCAGTGGGGCCAGATAAGTTTTGAAATTTGAGATTCACAAAGTACGAAGACCCAAAGTAAGCCTCAACCATCAGATTAAGGAGGAAACGTGGTGCAGATCCGTGGAATCCAGGTGAATACCTGAAGTGAATCTTAGTTGTCCAATCTAGGAGGAAACATGGGGATAGATTGGCCAGTTCGAGAATGTGGAGTTCATGAGAATTGGAAGTGTCCTAGCATGGAAACTCTCGAAGTCCTGAAGCCTGAAGATCTGAAGTGATGGGGCACGATGACATCACCTAGAGGTGATTTGTATCCTGGAATTCCCGAAGTGATGTGGCTTGCAGACATCAATTGGGATGAGGTGGACACATGGGATGTGTGCCATGTGTCAGTAAGTTTTGAGCATTTGGAGTATTGAATAATTAGTTAGAATGTGACACGTTTCATCTGCATGATTGGGCTACGTGTCTGCTTCCAGTATTTCACCATGTGGCAACAGATTATGCAGTACGGAGGGGAAATACGTGACAGGTTGTGTTGGGTTGAAAACACCTGAAGGCCCAAAGGTCAGAGTACATATCGACCATTGATTCCATAAGAAACACGTCGAAGGATCGTCGACTTTGGGTGAAATTACTCCGGGATAAAGTGCAGGAGGAAAGTTTGAAAATTCTGAAGCCCGAAGAGCCAAAGCGATTCACAACCGCTGATCTGTGGGAGGATAGAAAAACCTTAGAAAAAGAACCAAATATCAATATATCATA